>VXBP01008710.1:399-12596 GCA_013400115.1 Rhinopomastus cyanomelas
GGTTGAGTCACCATCCCTTGAGGTGTTCAAGGTTAGGCTGGATGAGGTTCTGAGTGGCATGATCTAGATGTTAGATGTTAGGATTACTGGGTTTATTTGGACTTAGGTTGGACTGGATGATCTTTAAGGTCTTTTCCAACCTTATCATTACTGTGATACTGTGATACTGTGAAATTTACAGAATGTGTCAAAAATATACAGGAACCTTGCTAGAGTAAGGATGCAACAAGGAAGACTAAGCCCAACTTTAATTGAACCAAACAAGGGATGTCAAAGGCAGCAAAAGACCTATTTCACGTACATCAGTAGCAAAACGAATACTTGGGAAAATGTGGCCTGGTTACAGAGGACACAGAGAAAGCAGAGTTACTAAATGCCTTATTGCTTTAGTCTTTTCTGTTAGATTTGGCTCTCAGAAACCCCAGACCCTGCAGGTAAGAGAAAATTTTGGAGGAAGGAAAACTTTCCCTTTGCCAAGGAAGATCAGGTTAGAGATCATCTAGGCCAGGGGTCCTCAAACTTTTTAAACCTGAGGCCTGTTCCCTGTCCTTGGACAGTGTTGGGGGCCAGATCTGCCGGACTCAGCCTCAGGAAGTGGTGAACTGTGGCCGCTCAGCGGCGGTGGTTGGGAGGGAATACTGGTGGACCCGCGAGCCGGATTGGATGCCCTGGCAGGCCATATCCAGCCCGCAGGCCAGGGTTTGAGGACCCCTGATCTAGGCTAACTAGAGACCCACAAATTAATGAGCCTTGATGTGATGTAGCCACGAGTGCTGAGGAAGCTCACAGATGTTGCAGCTAAGCTATTTTCCATCATCTTTGAAAGATCCTGGAGAACAAGAAAAGTGTCTGGGGACTAGTGGAAATCTGACGTGACTCTAGTCTTGAAAAAGGGCAATAAAGACAACCCAGAAAACTTCAGAAAAATCATCCTCACCAGTAATGAGGATAGAACAACTCCTTCCGGATGTTTTCTCTAATCAGGAGGAGAGAAATAAGGTTACTAGTTAAGGTCAACACGGATTTTCCAAGAAATCACATTTGGCGAATCCAATAGCTTTTTGTCATGGCAAGAGTGGCATATAAAGATCATCAACTGCTATCATAAAGACAGACATTAGCCAACATGCCAGCTGAATTAGAAGGCATACCAGCACCACAAGTCCTCCCCAGTAATTAACTGATAGCCAGCAAATCTCCCAGGCACAAAGGGAATAGGCTCCATCTAGGCAACTGGGCTGAGCAACCCTCTAATCTGATGAAGCCAAGAGAGCTCACCTTCTACCACAGCTAAGTGGAGCAAGGAGTACTATTAGATTTTGAAACTCAAACTGCAAGCATACAGCATGAGTGTTTTTTCCCTCTCTAGATTAGACAAGAGGCAGGTCTGGTCAGAATTTATCCAGCACACATGACAACAGCTTCATCTGGTAGCGAAGACTGAATAACAAGGAGGAAGCCCCAAGCAAACATCTCAGGTGGAAGCTCAGCACAAAATGGAGGTTAGCAGTGTAAGGAAGACATACACATACACAAGCAAATATCTGCACACTGAACAAGAATATGAATAATTCATTATTTTTTGCATATTTACCTAGTCCTGTTAGTAAACACTCTTTTTTGGAAAAAAATAAAAATGTGCCAAATAGCTTGGGCTTTTGGTATTTCTTATTGATTCACATCATCTGACCTCAGACATAGACTTTTTGTGAGAGAACATAAATTCACTCATTTATAATTAAGAGGCACTTTCCAAACATGATTTTTTTAAAAGGTGACATTTTGTGGTTTTTGTTTCTTTCTTGTAGAAATTGACAGGAATATGCTCCAACTTCCACCTTCCTAATGATAGGAAGGCAGAAGACATCAATACAGAGGCTTTGTTGCAAAACTCAACAAGAAATGGTGCATTTTCATACATCTTTTTTCCCTCCCAGAGTTATCTAACAAATTTTCTTCTCTCACTTCTATGAGCTAGAAAACTCATATTTGATTGATGTATCATAGAAACTTAGAAACATTAGGGACTGGAAATGACCTCGAAAGATCATCTAGTCCAATCCCCCTGCCACATCAGGATCACCTAGACAAAGTCACACAGGAACACATACAGGCAGGTCTTAAACATCTCCAGCAAAGGAGACTCCACAACTCCCCTGGGCACCCTGTTCCAGTGCCCTGTCACCCTCACTGGGAAGAAGTTCCTTCTAATATTTATGTAGAACCTCCACATAAATATCCATCTGTAGTAGGCAATAAAAAAGTATGTCCTACTTCAGGGTAATTTACTTCAAAATTGCTTCTCAACCTTTACTGGTAGCTTATGTGTAGTACTTCACTAATTGACACAACTTGATGGAGTCTAGAAAACGTTGACAACAGAAATTAAAGCTTAATTTAAAAAAGAAAACAATATTATATCATCAACCATTAAATAAGACCATTAATTAAACATGTAAGTTCAACTGTACAAGACCATCACTGACAGAAAAAAATCAAACTTGCACACAGTCCTTTAGTTAAAATGAATCATGCAATCAGTAAAGATACATGTTTTCACACAACACTATAGAATACCCATCTACGTCAACACCTCTGCCTTTCTCCCTTCCCACACCATTCCCTAGCGATTGATGAAAAGCTGAGGCAAAACCCTTGGTTATTATCTTCTGTAGGGGACAAAATTCATTTGTATACCTACCACAAAAAAAAAAAAAATCAGGCTACTGAAGTAAGAGATGTCTTCTGTTGCCTGGATAACATAAGAATTTTTTTACAATGTTTTTATTTAGGCATCGTCATCATAGACACATCATGTGTTTTTGTACCATAGGCAAGAAGCAGAACAAGGAGAGGACACCTAGTGGTGGTCTGTGATATTAGGGTCGTTGCAAGGAAGCAACACAATTTATTAATGCAGGACTCGGCAAAGCTCTTACGCGCTTAATTTTTAAACACTTTAGCAATATTTAGCATGTATTTATGAGGCTTTCTGTATCAGAATTCTTGTGATTATTGGAAATGAAACAGTAAAAAGTAGACACATCAGTGTGATATGCTCAGAAAAAACCTTACAAGGGAGCTGGGTCTCTTTAGCTTGGAGAAGAGACTGAGGGGTGTCTTCATTAATGTCTATAAATACTTGAAGGGTGGGTGTCAGGAGGATAGAACCAGGCTCTTCTCAGTGTCATCTAGTGATAGTACAAGGGGCAATAAGCTGGAACACAGGTAGTTCCACATAAATATTGCAAGGAACTTCTTCCCTGTGAGGGTGACAGAGTACTGGAACAGGTTGCCCAGGGGAGTTGTGGAGTCTCCTTCACTGGAGATGTTTAAGACCCGCCTGTATGTGTTCCTGTGTGACTTAGTGTAGGTGATCCTGCTGTCTCAGAGGGATTGGACTGGATGATCTTTTGATGTCCCTTCCAATCCCTAATGATTCTATGATTCTAATACTAGTAGCATGCAAACCTATGTAAAATGTTAAGGGTTTAGGAGCTTATGCAGTCTATAAAATAATTTAAAGAAAATAAGAATTAGGTCCAGTACATCCTGTTTGGTATTTTTAAGAATCTATGCTAAAAGAATCAAATGGAAAACCTACTGTCAGAAATTGCATTTTATATTTTATAATTTTGTTTAAGCAAGTATATGATTTATTTGTGAGCATCTGAGCTATTTTAGAAAAGTATGAATTGGCAAATTTAAGACAATAATTTCAACATAACTCCTGTCCTTTTTCATAAAGTCTTTAATCTGAGTAAGCTATTAACATCAGCCAGATACCTATATGTGCGTCGGATTTCATATATAATTGCACCACGGGCTACAGCTCTGTCCCCTGAAAACAGCTAAGGAGAAAGCTTATGCAATGCACATATAGATTTACATCAATGTTATTCCATGTGACTCTTAGCAGCTTGATCCTGCTTTAATTCATTTAAAACATGCAAATAAAGGAACTATTATTTCAGCAGTGTTCTTATTAGTATTTTTTCTACTCAACACTCACACTACTGCCCAGCTAAAGTCCAGGTACATGGCACTAGAAATGGAAAAGCTCAAACAGCTTCAATCTGCCTTTTCTATTGGAGAACATAAGTACCTCCAGGTTATCATGCAACCTGGTTTGTTCATCAATCAGTTTTCCATGAGGTATCCTCTTGGTGGGTTAAGAAATATGGGTTTATGCATGCACAAACATACAATACAAAAGAGATTAACAGCAGAAGCAAAGCTCTCACTGACTATCCCTACAAAATCACCCAATTACTGTTTCCTAATTCAGCAAAGTTCACCTTTACTCAGTATTTTTGTTTTAAAGCATTAGAGTGGAGTAACATGCCATTTCAGTGGCAATGCATTACTGAGCAGAACAGTTTCACAAACTACATCCAAAATAATAATTGAGTAGTCCCACAATAAAAGTCAAATATGAAAAGCCATTGCTGACTTAATTTCTGAGATCTGTAAACTGCTAAATAAAAAATAAAATTTAAAAACTTTGGACTATGCTATGTTACCAAACGCAAAAGATAGATTTCACTTACTATGCTATATTTATCACATGCAGTAGCATACAATAAACTTTTCATAAATATTACTGCTGGAGTTAAAGTTGCAATCAAGGAGATATTAGCCAAAGACTAAATGGACCAGCTACTACTGGTTTGTACCACATACTGTTGTCCCACTTAATGATCAGTTCAACTATTTTGATTTAAAATACATGATTTATCTTTGACAACAGATGGAAGAAAAAAAATAAAAGTATTCATTTCTCTGCTTAGTAGGGCTTATAGCAGCAAGCTGTTAAGTGAAGCTGACAGCAAACAACATCGCTGAACATGTTTCCGAAGCTTGCCTGTGTAGCACAGAGGAGACAAAAACAAAGCTTTAGAACTGCAAAATATGCTTAATCATTTGCCTTAGTTAGAGTAAGCACAAAACTCTATAACTAAAACAAGTGCTCTATTCCTGTGTCAAAAACAGTTACACTGCACTACTGGGAGGTTAAAAGAAGTATAATTTACAAATAAAATAAATAACTAAAAACCTTTTAAAACACTGACTAATTTACTGAACTTTTAAAGAAACTAATATAAATTTATAAGACTTTTTATACTTAGTATCACCCAGCCCTATGCCATTTATATCTGAATTTATTTATGAGATGATTTTCCATACAGGTTTACGTTAAACCAGAAAGTAAATATAATACTGTGGATAACCATCAGAAGCAGCACCAGAAATGGTGCCAAATCATCCTTCAATAGTCATTCAATTAAAAATATCTTTATCAAACTACATCTGTTTCAATAGTGTTCCCATGAAAATGCTTTACAAAATTATTCTTGTTACACTTGCTGAAAAGAAGATTCAGAAAACAGCAGCTATTTTCCCATGTTTTTAACACTGCCTTTTAAAATATATTATGTTATATAGAACTACAGAAATGGGGACCAGCAAGAAATAAAATGACTTAATCATGGTGGTATATGCCAAATCATTAAAAACTTTCTAGCCATAATCATGCCAAACTAGAGGATGCCATAATTTCCTGGAAATGTTATCATGCAAAGTTGGCAGGCAGCATAAGGTTACGTCTGGAAATAAGGGAGTTGACAGTTTAGAAGGCAGTGATTCAAAATTTCATCTACCCTTTTTTTTTTTATGTAAAGGTCAGTGTTTTATATATTCAGTCTATATATAACCTTCAAACAATAATTATTCTAGGAAATCTACTCATTTATAAATGATTTTGAACTCTCCTGAAATAGAAAAAGACGAACACTTATTTTAAGTTCTCTGTGATCAGAATAGTATTAATTTCATAAGTTTAAGTGGTAGTCACCAAACTCAAATGCAGATCTAGGTTATTGCTAACATTTCTAATATTCTCAATAGGAGCCCATTCATGGTTATTGTGCTAATGGCTGCAAATATGTATTTTTGCTCTTATCAGTGAGAAGATCATTACTCTGTGTTATATTTTCTAAAAAGTCTCTTCTGCTGTCATCACTATGTAAAGAAAACCTGTTTAATGTCTTTTGATAATGTCTTGTGTAGCTCTTCAAAGACACCCGAGTAGTTTTTGTAGAAATAAAATCTTAGTGACTGTTATAACCATATAAATCTTACCTCTTCCCACTGGTGTATGTATCTAATCAGTCTTGAAAGGCGTAGTAAGCGTAACAGGCTGAGAATTTTTGTGAATCTCACAATACGAAGTGCTCTTGCTGTCTTGTAAACCTCTGAATCCATTCCTTTTTCTACAATGAGGAAGATATAATCCACTGGTATTGATGAGATGAAGTCAACCACAAACCAGCTTTTTAAGTAATTCATCTTAATGATTTTAGGGTCCAGTATTATTTCAGAGCTATCTTCATTTACAGTCCCAGTTCTAAAATTCATGATCAAGTCCAATAGAAAAACAGTGTCTGATGCCACATTGAAAATAATCCATGGTGTTGTTGTTTGTTCTGTGAAGAAAGTGATTCCAACTGGTATAATGACAAGGTTTCCAACCATCATTATGAGCATGATTAAGTCCCAGTAAAACCTAAAAAAAAGTAAGAAACAGAATAGTTGATGTCATGCACTAAGACAAAGTTAGAAAAGTGGCCTCTCTCATGCCAGAAATTTTACCTCAGGATGCGTAAATGTTTTATTAATGCTACAACTATCAGTGTTTTACTTATACTTTATTTACTTTTTTTACTTATATTGCCATCAGTAGAGACTACAAAGTAATCAGCACACTTCATACTGTGTCTTCATTGTCAAATGCATGCACCTAGGATAAAGAACTATGGCTTATCATTCTATGCCATATCTGAAAAGTGGACCTGTGAGGCACTCTGTAGTCTTATCCAGGCTTCTGTCAAAACTCACCCATCTGTTACATAGAACATACATCTATCCTGGTAAATGATTTGCAGGGGATGGTAGTATATACCAAATGATTTTAAGAAAATTATGGTAACTCCTAAATGCTAAATTGTCAAAGGAAGTTATTTTTGTTTAATAAAAGAACAGAAACTGAACTTGCCAAGCCTGTAACCAATGTGTAACCTCTTATTCTAGCTGAGAACATGATCTGTTCACCTAAACTTGGAGAGGTACAGAAACCAGTCAACAACAGTTTCCATGGACTCATTAAGGTTTTCAGAAGACTAGAGGCAGCAGTTTCTCCACTACTATCCCTGTGCTCTGGCCCTCTATCTCAATGAGGCCTCACATATTAGACATATGATGCACATGCCATCAGGACGCCACTCCAGCACTGACAAGGCCACTTCCATTGTACTAGCACTGGCCTACTGGCATGCAATAATCACAATGTGATTGGCGAAGAAGGCCAGCAGCATCCTGGGGTGGATCAGAATGAGGATGGTTAGCAGATGGAGAGAGAGATTGGTTCTCCTCCCCCTCTGTTATGCCCTGGTGAGGCTGCATCTGGAGTACTGTGTCCAGTTTTGGGCCCCTCAGTTCCAGAAGGAAACAAAATTGCTGGAAAGAGTCCAGAGCAGAGCCACAAAGATGATGAAGGGAGCTTTTCCTTATGAGGAAAGGCTGAAGAAGCTGGGTCCCTTTAGCTTGGAAAAATGGAGACTGAGGGGTAACCTCATTATTGTTTATAAATATGGAAGGAGAAGATGTCAGGAGGATGGAGCCAGGCTCTTCTCAGTGTCATCTAATGATAGGGCAAGAGGCAATGGGTGTAGGCTGGAACATAGGAGGTTCCATATGAATGTAAGAAGGAACTTTTTCATGGTGAGTATGATAGAGCACTGGAATGGGCTGACCACATGGGTTATGGAGTCTCCTTCACTGGAGATGTTTAAAACCCTCCTGGATATATTCCTTTGCAGCTTCATCTAGGTGATTCTGCTGTGGCAAGCAGATTGGACTAGACAATCTTTCAAGGTCTCTTCCAATCCCTAATGTTCTGTGATTCTGTGNAAATTGCTGGAAAGAGTCCAGAGCAGAGCCACAAAGATGATGAAGGGAGCTTTTCCTTATGAGGAAAGGCTGAAGAAGCTGGGTCCCTTTAGCTTGGAAAAATGGAGACTGAGGGGTAACCTCATTATTGTTTATAAATATGGAAGGAGAAGATGTCAGGAGGATGGAGCCAGGNTGGAAGGAGAAGATGTCAGGAGGATGGAGCCAGGCTCTTCTCAGTGTCATCTAATGATAGGGCAAGAGGCAATGGGTGTAGGCTGGAACATAGGAGGTTCCATATGAATGTAAGAAGGAACTTTTTCATGGTGAGTATGATAGAGCACTGGAATGGGCTGACCACATGGGTTATGGAGTCTCCTTCACTGGAGATGTTTAAAACCCTCCTGGATATATTCCTTTGCAGCTTCATCTAGGTGATTCTGCTGTGGCAAGCAGATTGGACTAGACAATCTTTCAAGGTCTCTTCCAATCCCTAATGTTCTGTGATTCTGTGAAACACACTCATGTTGGTAAAGCTTCCTGGCAACCAACAATAGTAACAGTTTACTGGGTACAAAACTTTGCGGAATCATGAGTTTAGTTCCTGTCAGACTTGCACAGAGCTTATGGATAACAAAAGATTTCAAAGGTTGCTTCTTGTATTCACCAATGAACAAGTTTCATAAATTTTGTTTCACATTTATCTGCAAAAACACTTAAGAGTTTACAAATTGGTGATCCAAGATATAAACAATGAACTGTAAATGTAAAACAGACTGAAGGAAGCATAGCATAGGACGGAGAGTGGCATGAGAATTCCCAGTTTTAAAGTTGTTTCAAGATAAACCTAGAGATGCTCAACTATCATTTGGGAGAGTAGATGGCCAAGTACCTTTGCAAACTATTACTCAGAAATTGCATAAAATGGTCTTTATAAGTAATTCTGTATGTTCTACAGCATGACCTCTCTCTTACAGATTTTCAGTCTTAGAATAAGTGAGAATACTAAGTGCCAGACACCAGTAATTTTTCCTGGCTGAATTTATTTTTATTTATCATGTGATGGTATTCACTGTATCTGTACCATATCTTTAAAAAATTTACATTTTTTAATTCATGGAATAGGCTTTTTGCTGTGATTGTTTTTCAATAACCTAGAATTACCATACAGAGGAACCACTAAATTAATATGTCCCTGTTACTGCAACCCACAGATACAATTACCACAAACACTTCTATAATGCCGTCCACCAAAATATTTCACAAAACTGTTCTGGGAGACTAAACATCTCCAGGTAATCCTGACAATGCATGCAAAATGACTAGAAAACGATCACAAGAGCTGCACTTGCATCTGTGGCTCACTTCTAAGCAAAGCATTACTTGATTTCAGATTGACCTTGATGTTTCACCAGCACAGGGAGCAGTTATGCAATGCAAGCTAACCAAAGTCACAAAACAACCAGTGACCCAGACAACATAATGTGTAATACAGAACCAGGTGTTTTTTATCCTACAGTAATCCACAGTTTAAAGGATCACTGTGTACCATGATTATGCAAAAAGTTTCTGATGCTGAATGTCAGACAAAGTCGTAGCATTACAGCTTCAGTAATAAAATTAATGCTAAGAACAACAAGAACGTATCAGCTTAATATTTTTATTTTAGCCCAAATATAGCTGAAGTTATATATCTGATTAACTGCCAATACCAAACTGGCATTATTATTTATTTTTAATTTAGAAATTAATCAGAACTTTTCTTTTAGAAAATGTTTCCATGTGCCATTCTGTTAATCATGTTATATGATTTTCAAGTGAGAAAAACTGTATGCAACTCCCTGTATTTCACTCTTGTGACTTTTGCAGATAAAGTAATACAATGCGTTCCTTGCCTATCAGTTCAGAATATCCCACTATTCATGTAACAAAGAGCAAACTGAAAAAGATTAATGAGATAATATAAGGAGAGCTGCTGTTGAGACAGAAGTAGCCCTTTGTTTAAAACTATTCTTAGCATTATGTATTTATTTTTGCCTACTCATTCTCACTGTAAATGATTATATATTTAAAATTTATAATCTCAGAGTTTCAGGTGTGTGTGTGTGTATATATATGTTGTTATAAATTGATTAGAAAAAGCAAGGAAAAGATAGGCCTATAATACCAGATATTCTGAGAGGGAATGTGTTCATTCTTTCAGTGAGCTTTTCTCTTGTAATTTACCTATGATATTTCCAAAGCACGGCAGCAGTTTGTCACAGCTCTGGAACACAGTGCTGACGCTTCAGCAGTCTATTTATTGCCTGAGGCCATCCTAAATAGGATGAACACTGTTCAAAATGAGTGCCTACCCAAGAAGGGATAAAAAACTACTTAGTATTACTTAATCAACATCTGTACTAAGCCTAATAAGGTAAGGTACTATGAATTCTAACAGGCATTTTATTTTCCACTTTATCTGACTCAAGGACACAGTCTTAAGGGAGGAAATTTCAGTTCTAAATTACATCATTTATTGTCTAACTTGCTATATTACACAGTTGTTTAACTGTAAGAAGTAACTCAGATAAGCTTGCTTTACTATGTCCTGGTTGCTGCTCCTTGGTACAGCAAGTTCTCGAATCAGTGTCATTTGATATATGAATATTATAATGGTACACCCAGTCTGACCCAAGAGAAGCTGACAGTGGTCCCATACACACGCACTGCAAACATCATGGCTCGGGCACTGAGTGCTGTGACTCAAGATAGACTCATAGATAAGTCAGGGCTTTGCTCAAGACTATGTTTTTTTGACTTCCCAGAAAGAACATAAGTGTCTCATTATGAAATAAACAATTTTTTTTAAAATCAGTAAAACTTCACAAAATTCAGTCACAAACACAGTATAAACTGGAAGGTCCCTGACAAAGACATTAACTCGAACTGTTTATAAAGTACCTTTCAAACCAAACCAAATGCATCTTAGACATGATTCCATTATACATACTCAGAGAATCAAGAACTACAACAAATTTTCGCAAGCATTTGATGGAAAATGTGTCTTAGTTTTAGTTAAATATTTTGCTTGACTAGCAGATGCTCAGTGAAATGCATGCTGGTATTTTTTTCATCTAACCTTCAAAGATAGCTTCATTTCTTTTGCTTTCATGGATCATCAATTTACTTAACAGAGAAATCAATGTCCTATATAGAACAAAACATTCACAGTAGAAATAACAGTAATTTAAAATTTTATTACCATGTACTGTAACAAGTAGTAAAGTTACCTATATCAGAATGTGATTGTCACTGTATTTCTCTTGCTGTGTAAGAGAGCAAAGCTGGATACACCTGAAAACATCTTCAACTTGCAAATAATTCCTGGGATATGTTTGAAAGGACAGGGTAATGAAGAAAGTGTTTTTTAATTCAGGGGATCCAGACTCTTGTCATGATTGCACTGGTGTCTGTTTGAAAAACACTTTTTTTTTTTTTCTCCACAACCTGAAAGGGAGGAAATCCCCTTCTGTTCACTTATCCCTTTTCATTCTGCCCGTCTGTCTCTCGTCTACACATGCACACACATAGAGGAATATTCAGTACCTTCCATGCAACAAATTCTGTTTAAAAGTTGCAAATCCATTAAGGAGTGCTTATGTGACTTTTATTGTAAAATTTTATGGGTTTTTGATTGTACAATTTTCAAATTTAGAATGTACTGTAATCTATCTGTGTGATTATAATAATACTAGTGAAAATAAAAATTTAAATAATTATGCAGTAAAATTACTAGTGAAGTGTCACTTCTTTACCTTGGTGTTTTTTAATGCAAGCAAACAGGTTACTTCATTTGTGTCATCCTTTTATATGGCTACAATTTCACTAACTTGAATGTGCTTAATCCCACATAGCTTTAGGCAAAGTGCTGAGTATTGATTTTTGTTTTGTTTTTAAAAGATAAACTATTTTCCTGAAATGTATTATTTATATTCTTTGTTTTCCACTATTTCTAATCTGACAGCTTTTAGCTTATGTTAAGTAAATATAAATTTTGAACCTTGCAAGTGCCTTTCATGACTCCCCCATTTCGACTGCAAAGCACACACCACAACTAAGTACTAGCAGTTTCTCCTACACTTCATGTGCTGAGAGCAGAAACATTATTAAGCAGAAGCTTGTGACACTTTATGATCTGGAAATTTAATTAATATTTGCTATAATTTGTTATATTTAGAATCACAGAATCATAGAATCATTACGGATTG
>VXBP01008711.1:0-242563 GCA_013400115.1 Rhinopomastus cyanomelas
CCTCTTCTCTTCCTCTTCTCTCCTCGTATTACTGCTCTTCCTCTTCATCATCCACCACCTCCTTATAGAATACCTCCATATCAACCACCTCTTTGTCTTCTTCATTTTCGTTCTCCTACTCATCGTTGTATTCTCTCTTTCCTTTTTTATCCATCTCCTTCTCTTCTTATATTTCTCCTTCGCCTACTTGGCCTTTTCTTCTCTTTGTCCTTCTGCTTATACTTCTCGCCCTCCTTCCCAGGCAGTCCATCATCTTTGTCTTCCTCCTCTCTTTGTCATCCTCCACCTCATCCTATTCCTCATCCTGCTTGTCCTTTTCCTTCCTATTTTAATTTTTAGTGATCTCCTTCCCTTATCCTGACCTTTATCGTAGTCATTGTACTCCTCCTCCACCTTCTCCACATCCTACTCCTCCTCTGCCTCCTCCTCTTCTTCCTCCTCATCCTCCTCCTCCTCCTTGGTGCCCTCCTCTCCACCCTGGTAGTCCACCTCGTCCTTGTAACTGTCCTCCACCACCTCCTGGTCATCGACATCCTCCTTATAGTCGTCATCCATGTCATCCACCTCCTGGTGGTCCTCTTTGTTCTCCTGCTCCTCTTTTTCTTTTCTCTTTCCGTTTTTATCCATCCCCTTCTCTTCTTAACATTCTCCTTCTCCTATTCCTTCTCCTCCTTCGCGTTTTCTCCTCTTTCCCCTTCTACTTCTATTTCTCATCCTCCTTCTTATGCTCATCCTCAACATTTTCGTCCTCCTCTCTTTGTTCTCGTCCACCTCATCCTCCTCCTCATTCTCCTGCTCGTCTTTCTCCTTTCTATTTTCATTTTTCTCCTGCTCCTTCATTTTGCCTTACCTTTATTGTCATCATTCTCCTCCTCCTCCTCATATTCCTCCTCTGAATCTTCATCATCCACCTCCTCCTCATAGAAAACCTCCAAATCATCCACCTCCTCGTGTTCCTTCTTCTTGTTTTCCAGCTCATACTTGTATTTTCTCTTTCCTTTTTTATCCATCTCCTTCTCTTCTTACTTTTCTCCTTTTCCTATTTTGCCTTTTAATCTGTCTTCCTCCTCTCTTTGTCATCCTCCACCTCATCCTACTTCTCATTATCCTGCTCGTCCTTCTCCTTCCTATTTTAATTTTTCACACATTCTTTCACTTATCCTTATCGTAGTCATCCTCATCGTCGTCCTCCTCCTCCTCGTCCGCCGCCTCCTACACCTCCTCCTCCTCTGCCTCTTCCTCCTCCGCCTCCTCCTCTTCCTTGTAGTCCTTCTCTCCATCCTGGTAGTCCACCTCATCCTTGTAATCGTCGTCCAACTCCTGGTGGTCCTCTTCCATCTCCTGCTCCTTTTTTCTTCTCTCTTTCTGTTTTTATCCGTCCCCTTCTCTTCTTAACGTTCTCCCTCTCCTATTCCTTCTCATCTTTCGCATTTTCTCCTCTTTTCCCTTCTGCTTCTATTTCTCATCCTACTTCTCATGCTCATCCTCATCTTCATCATTTTCGTCCTCCTCTGTCCTCCTCCACCTCCTCCTCCTCCTCATTCTTTTATCTTTCCTTTTTTATCCATTTCCTTCTCTTCTTACTATTATCCTTCTGCTTCTCCTCCTTCACCTTTTCTTCTATTTGTCCTTCTGCTTTGAATTCTCATCCTCCTTCTCAGGCTTATCCTCATCGTTGTTATCCTCCTCTTGTATTCCTCCTCCACCTCATCCTCCTCCTCATTCTCTTGCTCGTCTTTCTCCTTTCTATATTCATTTTTCTCTTTCTCCTTATTTATTCTTACCTTTATCATCCTTATCCTCCACCTCCTTGTCCTCTTATTCCTCCTCTTCATCCTTGTCATTCACCTTCTCCTCACAGTCATCCTCCACCTCATCTACCTCCTCGTGGTCCTCCTCATTCTCCTGCTATTCTTTGTCTTTCCTGTTTCCTTTTTTATACATCTCCTTCTCTTCTGACCTTTCTCCTTGTCCTTCTCCTATACCTCCTCATAGTCCTCATCCGCCTCATTCTCGTCGTCCTCTTTGTTATCCACCTCGTCCTTGCAGTTGTCCTCCACCTCATCCACCTCCTCGTTCTTTATCTTTCTCTTTTCTCTTTTCTTCATTCTCCTTCTCCTCCTTATCATTATCATCATTTTTCTCTTTCTAATTATCTTCCTCATCGTGCTCCTTGTCGTCATCCTCCTTGGCCTTCTCCTCCTCTTTCTACTCCTCATCTTCCTTTTCCCTTTCTTTACCACCTTCCTCCTTTTGGTCCTCTTCCTCATCTTGCTCCTCCATCTGGTCCTGTTCCTCTTCCTCCTCATCATGTTCCTCCTTGTCATTGTGCTTCTCCTCTTCAACATCCTTCTCCTTTTCTTCACCATCTCCTCTCTTCTGGGTCTCCTCCATTGTCTGTCTCCTCTCTTCCCCTCCACTTCTCCGTACTCTCTCTTCTCTGTCTCTCCTCCCTCCATCCCCTCTCTTGACCGTCTTCTGTCTTCTCCTCTCTTCTCCTTCTCTTCTCCTCTCTTCTCCTTCTCTTCTCTTCTCTTCCCCTTCCTCTCTATCTTCTCTCTTCTCTTCTCTTCTCTTCTCTTCTCTTCTCTTCTCTTCTCTTCTCTTCTCTTCTCTTCTCTTCCCCTTCCCCTCTATTCCCCTGCTTCTCTCTTCCCTTGCCTTTTTCTTCCCCTACTCCTCTCTTCTTCTTCTGTTCTCCTCTCTTCTATTCTGTTCTCCTCCTCTTCTTTTCCTCTTACCCTCCCCTTACATTTCCCTTTTCCCTCATTTTTCCTTCCCTTCCCCTTCTCTTCTCTTTCCTTTGCCTTCTCTTTCTCTTCTGATTTTCCATCTCTTCTCCTCCACTCAACTGCTTTCTTCCCTTTTTTCTATCATCTTACCTTTTCTTACCTTTTTTCTCTGCTTTTCTTTTGCTTTCCTTAATCCATTTCCTTTTTTTACCCTTTTCTTTTTTGTTTTCTTTTTTCTTTTCTTTTTTTGTCCTTCTCCTTCTCTTCTCCCTCACTTCCCTTCTTTTTCCCTTTTCTTTGCTTTATGTCTTTAATCCATTTTCTCCTTTTTTCTTTTTCTTCTTTTTCTTTGCTTTTTTCTTTTCCTTTTATCCCTCTTTATTTTTTCCATCTTTTTTTTTTCATTTTCTCCCCTTCCCCTTCCCCTTCCTTTTCGCTTCCCAACCGTGCTCTTCCCTGCCCTCACCTTTCCTAGCTTCCCCTCCCCATTCCCTTGTCTTGCCTGCCTTCCTCTCCTTTCCTAGCAGGGCAGGTCACAGGTTTGCTCAAGAAGCAGCAGGAACACAGGCCAGGCAGTGTCTGTTTGTAGAAGTGTATAAACAAGAGGAATGAGGATCAGGACTGACCACACTCAAAAAGAGAGCAAGAGGTGTCTGGTACTTGGGTTTTTTCCTAATGCATAACACCCTTTGATGACAGCAACACTTTTTGCCTTATGTTTTTGCCATGTTTTCTAAACATCCACTGATCTGCTCTTTGGCCAGGAAGACCAGGAAAAGTGCTTTAATCCCTGCCCAGTGCTCGTTGTACTGCACACAGAGCTGGAAATCGACAGCTCTGGATAGAGCAGCAAAGCCCAGCGCCTTTCCAAGCACAAGCAAGAACCCCAGGGGAAATAGAGCCAAGTGGGAGAGCAGAGCTCACTCCCACTACAAGTGTGTTCTGGGCAAGAGATGGAAAGAGAGCCAGGGCCAGAGTGGTGCTTTGGAAGTGCAGAAGCAGCCAGCAAGAACTGAGGCAGGAGGGCCTGGAGAAGCCGTGACAAAGTAGCAGCACACAGGGGCCACTCTGTGACCTCACCCTGGGAGTGGGGAAAGCTTCCTCACACCAGGTGTGGGGCACCAGGACCACCTTTGTGAAGCATGAGCACCTGGCCAAAATGGCCCAAAGGAAGCCTGGCAGGGAGCCACGCTGAGTGCTGCAGGGGGCAGCAACAAAGTTGCAGGAAACACTGCCAGTCAGCCCTGGTGGAAACAATCCCTTCCTGACCCTAGTGCAGGACAACAGCTACTCCCTGAGCATGTGAGCAAGACCTGGTCCCTCCTCCCACAGGCTAGTCACACTGCAAAAAGATGCCCAAGCTCTACTCACCCTCAAGCTGAAGCCATCTCAAACACTGCCTGGAGTGAAAAAAAGGAACCGGGCCTGGCTGACCTTGAGGATGAGAGTCCTTGCTGCACTCGACAGGGCCCCTCTGGGTGCTCTGAAGCACCGGGACCTCTTGCAACATCTTTGCATTGTGTCTTACTGCTGGCTGCTGCCTGGCCCAGAGGCTGTATGGGGGATGAGGACAGTGAGCTCTGCAGTGCTCCTCTTTTAGGTTTTGCCACTGCTCTCCACTGGCCTTGTGGTGGAGAGAGTGTTTCTCCACTTCCTTCCTCATCCCCTACCTCAAGCACCTCCAGTAGCAGGTGTCTGGGCTGCCCTCAGCCACACTGGAGGCTCTGGAGGCTGCTGCTCTTGTTGCCACAGGAGATGGTGATTGTTGCATCACCCCAGGTCACGTGGGGCACCCATGCAACAGCCCCACCCAACAACCACTGCCCTTAGCATCATGGAATCATAGAGTGAGTTGGAAGAGATCTCTCGAGATCATCTAGTGTAACCCCAGTGCTGGAGCAGGATCCCTGGAGCAGATCTCCCAGAAACACAGCAAGGCGGGTCTGGAATGTTTCCAGAGGAGGAGACTCCACCACCTCTCTGGGCAGTGCTCCATTACCCTCATGGTAAAAAAGGTCCTCCTTATGTTTAAGTGGAAAGTCCTGTGTTCCAGCTTGTGCCCATTGCTCCTTGTGCTGTCACTGGACACCACTGAGAAGAGTCCAGTCCCGTCCTTTTGGCACTCACCCTTGAGATGTTTACAAGCATTGATCAGACTTTGCCTCAGTCTCCTCCTCCTCCTCTCTATGTTAAACAGACTCATCTTTCTCAGCCTCTCCCTCCCTCCCAGCATACTTCAGAGGAAGCCCTTAGGTTACTGGGCAGCCTCTGTGGCCAGGAGGCCCCAGAGCTGTCCCTGCTCTGGAGGGGCCCTGCACTGGACGCAGCAGCTGGGCAGCCTCATCCGTTGTGTGTTCACACTGTGTAAATAAAGACACTGACACCTCACAAATCCTGCCTGGACATGTTCCTGTGCAACTTGGTCTAGGTGATCCTGCTCTTGCAGGATGTCCTCTCACTCCCGCAGGGTGGGGGAGAAAAGAGGCAAAGTAAACACACTTCCAGAAAGTGGAACTAGAAATGTTAAACTGTATTGAACTTTATTAAAGACTTTATTAAGCAGAAAAGAGTAAGCATTCCCTGCAGCTGATTTAAGTTAACTCTTTATATGCTAGAAGAGAGTTTGAGGCAGGAATACCATGAGCGAATATGATTTCACCAAATCCTTAACAATGATATTTTGAGGTCCCTTCCAATCCCTAATGTTCTGTGATTTTGTGATTCTGTGATTCGATTGTGGTGATGCCAGAGGAGAGGTGAAGGGGTTTGGTTCAGTGCTGATGTAGCATCACTGGTGCAGTTCTGGGTCCCAGCACTTAAAAAGGATCTGAAGATCCTGGAAAGCATCCTGAGGAGGACACCAAAGCTGTTGAAGACAGCTGGCAGACATGTCCTCTGAGGAGCAGCTGAGGAGGACACAGGATTCATCTAGTTGGGAAAGCTGTCTGTCTCATTGGAGAGGAGAGTGAGTTGTGTGTAGACTTGCAGGTTTTTCTTAACACTGGTAGAAGACTGACTACTCGCCAGTTTAGAGCATTTCTTGAGTGTCACTTGTTTCTCCTCATTTGAAGGGAGCAGAGTGCTGTGATGTTGGCAGCCCTTAACTGTGGTGCTGCAAGCAGAACCTATGGCCTCCTGCTGGGAGAGACCTTTAAAACCCACCTGGATATGCCCCTGTGTGACTTGGTCTAGGTGATTCCGGTCTGGCAGGGGGATTGGACTAGATGATCTTTCAAGGCCCCTTCCAATCCCTAAAATTCTGTGATCCTGTGATTCTGCAGTCTTGAGGGTTATTTTGTACATTTTCTTTCCTATCCAGCAATCTGTTAAGTGAGCCAAAGTATTAGAGTTGTCATCATTAATCTTTGAGGCTTCTGATTCACATTTCAGTGTGAATTTAGTCTTTTTGTCTCCTCCTTCCCTTTCCTTCCCCTTCCCCTCCCCTTCCCTTCACCTCCCCTTCCTTTAGCCTTCATTTCCCCTTTAAGTAAGTGTCGGTGAATTGTAAATGTGTTGCAGTGCCCAAGCTTGACTTCTCCTCCCTTTTGGAAGCAGGGCTTTATACACACTTGTAAAATGTGAAGAAAGGCAGCTGTGACTAATTCTTGGCTACATTGGAGGGAAGAGAAAGAGGAGGCATAAAGCTGGAAAAAGTGTTTTTCTGAATGCTCACATTGGCCCAGCCTCTGCCTGCTTGGCCTTTTGAGACTAGAAAATGTGACTGCATGGCCCATTCCAGCTAGGTCTATGGAGACTCTCAGGTACATGGCTTGATAGTTATATGAACTAATAATTTAAATAATAAAATTAAATTGTGTGATTAAATCAAGTAGTATGATTTCATTCTGCAAATGATATGGGCACAACACAAATGAAAATTGTATTGCATGGTGTAGTTCTTTACGAGTTATTTTGTATTTTAATATGACATAAAATTCATTTTAATAGGTGGCATTTTTGTGAAGAAATTTATAGCCAAAATATGGCAACTTCCTTTTTGCAAAAGCTATGTAAAGAGAGAGAGCGGTTTTGCTTTTTTTCATTTGTGTGAGTAGTTTGATGTGAAACAGTGAATTGTTTAAACCTGACAACTTTTATACTGTAGGCTTTTTGCATGAGCCACTTTGTTCATGATCAGCTTTGCTGTTGCATCAGTAAAAAATTAGGGAATCTGTCCATGGGCCAGAATGACATCTGTACTTTTTCACTTGCATCAGCTGAAGAATGTGTAGCCTAGAGACACAATTAATGGTAGACTGGCCTCTTCCTGATATTAGTGGTCTCCTATGCATAACTTTATATGCCATATGTGAACGGCCAAATTAGTCCCACTTGGATCACACTTTCCCCGATCACTTCAAGAACTAACTCCAGAAGAGCTACTAACAGTGGCTGTTTGTGGAGATTAATTTTTCAGGGCTGAACTGGTATTTACCTGTAGAGGGATTTTTCCATTAAACATTGTATGTGAGATGTTGGGACATAAAGCGCACAGAGCTATATTTATTGGTGAAAATATCAGGATTAAATACCCTTTCTGAGACAAAATATCTACCCCTCATGTATTTATAGACATTAATGAGGTCACCCCTCTGTGTCCTCCAAGCTAAAGAGACCCAGCTTCCTCAGCCTCTCCTCATAAGGGAGGTGGTCCATGTCCTTCATCATCTTCATTGCTCTACACTGGATTCCCTCCAGCAACTCCACATCCCTCTTGAACTGATGGGCCCAGAACTGGACACATTACTCCAGATGTGGGTTAACCAGTGCAGATTAGAGGGGGAGAAGGACCACTCTCGATCACAGTTATCTCAGATACCGCTCACAGGACTTGTACTCTAGACTCCTCATCATCTTTGGACATGCTGCAGCACCTCAATGTCCTTGTAGTGGGTGTCTTAATACTGAACCCAATACTTCAGGTGCAGCCTCACCACTGCTGAGTACATGGGGGCAATTACTTCCTCATTCCTGCTGGCCGTACTATTTCTGATACGAGCCAGGATTCTGTTGGCCTTCTTGGCCAGCTGGGCAAACTGCTGTGTCATTTTCAGCCAAGGTGATATGATATAGAGGAAAGTGAGAGTTAGGAGTTTCTAATTTGTACAGTGTACTTTAGTTCATGGTGCCTGTCTTCTCCCCCTTGCCTCTGACCCAGAAGTGATGGCCAGCTGTGATGTGTTTTGTCTGGAAATGGTTGAAGGTATCATAATGCAAAGGACTGGTACACATTCAGGTTACGTGCTGTGTGCTAGGATGCAGAGTCTTTCCTGCTGTTGACAAGAATGGGCAGCAAAACATTTTAATTAAATTCTTACAAACATTATTTTGGTGATATCTTTTGGAAGACAATGTAGAAAACAGAAAGAAACCAAGAAGTGTTTCCATTTTTATCTGTTACCTTTAAAAACAAGTAACGTAGAGTATGTATTGTACATAGTACTCAGATATTACAGTCCTACAGGGGAAGAAAATTATTTTAAAAAAAAGAGTCTATCCTTGAAGTGGTTTAAAGAAGCACTGTAAAGAAACAAGTCGATATGATAGTTATCTCATTGCTTATTATTATTTACTTATTTCTTTATTCATTCCTTTATTTGTTCATTCATCTGTTTGCCAATTTAGCCACCTAGCTATTTATTTACTATGTATTTATTTATTTGGTTATTTAATTATTTATTCCATGTTGGAGCTGGATATTCCTGGAGAACTTTACTTCTTACTTCCATGTTTTTTGGCTACTCAACACTGGGATAATTGTTCCTTGAGAAGAGCAATGTTTATCTTAAGTAACAAATATGTTTACAGTCTTAAGGTAGTTTTTTTGCTTCATAAAATGTGCGTGTGTTCACATCTTAATTCACATTTCATATTATTCTGGTTGTTCTAAAAAGCTCACTAGAAAAGAACACAAATTCGACACTGTTGTGTCAAACCCCATCATTTTCATCAGCACTTTGAAACACTGCTTACTACAGGAGCATGGCATCAGGTCTGGGACGCTCTCTAGAGAAAGAAAAGCAATTCTGTGATCAAATCACTGCCTTCTGCTCTTATTTTTTATTTCTGCTATCAGTTCATTCATGTATTTGTTCACCAAAGTCATTAGAATTGCAGTGGTAATCAGAAAGAGGAAATGGTCTCCATCTATCATCCTGTTTGTAACAAGACGAGGTAACAGACCGTTTTAGTTACAGTGCATTAATGCTCATTACTGTCCTAATCAAGATCTGTGTTGCTTTTCCAAGAACCTTGAAACCAATTTTCAATTTCCTCCTAGCTTCCAAAGAAACAGCAGTTTTCACACGACTTGAGCCCGTTGAAGCAAACAAAGAGGTATTAGTCTGACCATTATAAAACATAGTTTCATGGGAGAAATTAATATGAAAAAGATGAGGTTATTTCATTACTGTGGCTTAATTCCTTGAGCTCGGCAAACACTGACTGACTCAACTCCTGTGCCCACATTTTCTCATAGCAGCTGTACCTATATGGTTGAACACATGAAACTATTACCTATTAAACTCCTATCATGTATTCAAGTATGTGTGATTGTGCATCTTGCCTAATCTAAATTTCTACATAACTGGGATCAGTATTATCTCAAGTGCCCTCATTCTGACAGTGAAATGCTTAGGGTGCAATGGGAAACAGCTCTTGGCTGTCAACATGCCATTACAAAGACCCTAACCAAACACTTCTCACAGTGAATACTGCTTGGGAAGTGACTCTCCTTTGGTTGGAGTTTGCTGCATTTATCCTGTCCTGGTGAGTTTAAGTTCTGAAGGAAAGCTGCAGACAGGACCTACTGCGTTGTCCCAGAAGCAAAGCCATGCCACAAACCCTGCTTTTCAGGTGCTCAGTGTTGCTGCTGTCTTAGGACTGGACACATTTAACAAGGAGACAGATGACTGAACTTTCACTTACGAATGCAGGCGTTAGCACACATGTTCTCTGTAAAATGTGGATTCAGGCTTTCGCTCTGGCATTGCATCCAATAAAATTGCATATTTGTTTAAACTGAACACCTGTTTAAATATCTTGCTCTATCAGACAGACTTCTATGTCTGAGGCTCCCAACACATAAGGAGTTACTTTCCTGAGCTTCGGATTATGCATCTGTTGGAACAAGTTCATCCTTACTAATTACTTGACATTTGGACACAAAGAATTCTAAAGAGAGGAAGTACCTTAGTGGACTTAGGAACATTTGCATGCATCCTAAGGAAAGACCAACTTGAGTGTTGTTTGAAGAGATTTAATTTGGTTGGCAGGACTACTGGGAACTAAGTAAGCCCTTTTTGCTTGGAAACAAGCTTGCCAAACCATTTCCTTTGCATATCTTGTTCTGCAGAAGTAATAGAATATTCCATGTCTGCATATTTTCAAAATGCCAACGAAAAAGGTGTCTGTAGAGTCAAGGAAGGGGCCTTTCTGACCAGGCTGTTGCTGCATGTTCCCATGGTTTATACATAACAGTGGTGACGCACAATTCCTCCTTCCTGTGGAGAGGATATCTGTCACAAAAAGAAGTTCTGCTGCTCTCTGAAATATTGGCCTTTTTTACTGGTAGCAGCTTGGCAGGTCTTTTAGTTTTCAGACACATGACTTGCAAAAATTAAAATGGGCTCTAGTGATTTGACCATCGTTCTATTTTACATCTGCTTTCATCAGCACAGCTCCACTGCTTTGATTCATGTTGGTGAGTATGAGAGGAGAATTACACTCGGAGTTTCCAGTTTTTACTATGCAGGAAAAATAACATTATTATATATTAAGGTTGCCATGGATTATGTCTATACAGAGATGTAGATCAATGACTTGGATTACATATGGCAGTCAATTCTATGCCCAGCAGTAGGTATTTGAAGAATAAAGAACTTAAGAGTGTACAGCTGTTTCCACATACTTAATAAAGTGCGCACAGCCAGTTCAAGCTCTATAAAGTCTTAAACATAGTTTTATAAAACACATACTGTGGCCATGCACATTTTTCGGAGCACATGAGCCATTCTGACTGTTAAGTCCTGTGTATCTTTTTATTTCAGAAACAGATCTCTGAAAGCATTTTTCTTCTTTTTCATGGCTTGGAGCACTCTCTAATATTTGTAAAATGCATAGTGATTCTTAGGCCAAAGGAGCACTAAGTTATTATTATATGTGCTCTCCTCAAGTATTCTGCCCTGTGACATTAAAAGGAGGCAAGGATAGTGGCTCTCAGGCTACTTTTATTCCAGCTTTGCTTATGCCTTCAGAACTAATGAGAATGTCAGCATCCCAGGGGAGGTGGTAGGGATCACAAATTAATAGTATCTAGTTAATCTGCAATGTATGAGTAGGAATGTACGAGTGAGCCTTGGGCTCTAAAAAAGATCCACAGCTGTTACTCACTGAGTTGTCCCTCCTATGCTTTGCTTTTCATGAATGAGGATTAGAAAACTCTAAGTTGTGTAGCCAGCCATGGAGGTTGGAAAACCCTTTAGGACCTGAGCAACTACCATGTTTTCACTTGTATTTTGAATGCAGGAGCCACAGGGTCTAACAAAAGTGCATTTCCAACCAGGTTATTTGCACCAGGGTTGCCTGTTGCCTCTTTGCCTCCAGTGGGTATCAGCTCCAGTCCTGCAGGGTGGCCGCATAGACTTCTTGGTTTCCAGATAAGTCTCTCTGATGTAATAGGTCAAAACTGCAAGCTGATCCATGTTTTTGAATTACTTCTTGGTTCCAAGGAGCACAAAGTGTTCTACAATGTTCTTCAGAGGTCACAGACTTCTGGAACTGAGTTTAAATAGTTCAGGGAAGAAGCGGAGAAACTCTGCAATGGGTTAATCGATGACAGCAAGACAGATGGGTGAGAGGAGGAAGCGTTAAGGAACAGGTTTTGAAGATATTATGAGAAATGCTGTGATTTAGCAGAGGTGTGAATAAATTAGACAAAACCAAATCTCAGCAATAAGCTTAATATCAGGAATTTGCACCTGTTGAAATAAACACTGTATAGAGAAGATCTTCCTTGGAGTTTCCACATCACTACTCAAAATGCATAAACATGAGTTTTGAGAGTACATCTTTTTGTATTTTACATGAATGCACAGTGTTCTGCCAGTTAGCACCAAGTTCATACAAGTAAGACCAAATCTAAACGAAAAATCAACAAACCAGCATGGCCAAATGGAGATCAGAAGGATTTTTATCAGTCTATAAATCTCTTCCCTCCACTGCCCAATTTCCATGCTTTGTTTCTTCAGTTGCCCTTAAGCCCAGAAGGAGAATAAACGAACATCTAATACAAATAAATTAATAAGCAAAGTGGAAAAGTTTCTTTTTATTATTATTTGACCCTATCTTTTATATGCATCTTGTTCCGTGTCCTTGCAAATAGTACCAAATGAACATGACTGTTATCAAGTACAAAGTGAAGCAAGGTCTACAACACTGAATGACAACTGCCTGTTGACATTCTGTGATGTGGCGCATGGCTCTTTGCACTCAATTATCTTTTACTTCAGACTTTTTGAAGTACTCGTCCATGTTCATTTTTGATAATGGGGGATAAAATTTCTCTGGCACTAGAGGGCGATGGAGACATACACTTGTGCCAGCGCGTCTCAACGATTTGTTAGAAAGCGAAACCGGAGGAGTAAGACATTAACTGGCAATGAAGGAAACTCTCTTGAAAGAAGAGTTTGCTGCTGCTCTACCATCCCCATTACCTTCTGTTCTCATACCTTCTCTCTGGCTTCTTCTTATTAAATTGCAGATGCCTAACTCCTGCGGTAGTTCTTCACATTCCTTCTTTCCTGTTACTATTAATTCCTGTCCTTCAGAGTTGGTGGTCTGCCCTTTTGCAAGTGATCTGAAACCTGTCTCCCACTCCTGATTGACTATACTCTCCTCGGGAGTCTTCCTTCTATGTTCCCACCCTTGCTTTTACCTCTGACCTTTCCCTAATTTTATTAATTCTTTGTGCATCCTTCTGCCAACTCTGCCTCTTCCTCAAGGGGATATTACTCTGATCTTGTCCCTGGCTTGCACTCAAAAAATGCAAAAGCCATGGGGAAGGAAAATAATAATGTGATGGGTTTGGTCTTGTGATCTAAAAAACCTCTATGTTTTTCTGTATTTCCCAAACCACTCCCCTCATCATCACGATCGGAGAATAAATGTGTTTCATTGCCTCTTGAATTCTCCTGAGAGCAGGTTGGTGGGCTTGACCTGCTGGCACTAACCTAGACCAGTGTGGCCTCTCTTATCAAACCCAGGACAAATATGTAGAAAGGTACTTCATCAGCTATGCTAGTGATCAGGGCACTGAAAGAAGGAGGCCTGGGACCTGGTCTTTGTGGTTGAAGTTTTCATCTATGGTACAGTACTAAAACAATTTATGAATGGGTACCTCTGGCTAGGATTTCCTGTAACCTGGTTAAGTGTTGTAAACCCACGACACTGTGTATAAGACTGTCAGCTCCTAAAACTGCAGGGCATGCTCTGCTTTTAAGGTTGCTGGTTTTCTCCTATTGTAAATTCCACATGCCATCAGAAATGTTGTGAACTCTGCTGGTGGCCTGATCAGTCTGCATAGGGTAAGGTAAGTAATGGGTGGAAAGCTACTCTCAAGGAAAATTTATTGAGATGTATATAAACATAGAGGTGTCACTCAGAGTCACTGGCTTCAGTTCATACAGTTTTTTTTGTTTACCAAGCCTGGGACTTAAAGACCTGGAAATATCTTCTGGATTTGTTGCACAATCACATTTTTCTCTTTACTGCAGACTCAGGATTATTCCAAGGAACAGCCAGTCTGTCCATAGATCTGTCATCCCACCTGCAATATTCTTTTTCTAGTAGCAAATATGCCATACGTCCCCCACAGGTCATTTGAGGCCAGACGTTGTCTTTACACTCATAACTTCATAAAACCACTTGAAATAATTTATGAAGGAAAAAACAAAGCTAATGATAGGAGTGGGGAAGAAACACACTCCAGGCCACTACAACTTTTTTAAGAGCGGCATGCTGAAAATTGCATCAATGGACGACACTAGATCCTGCAAATGGATGATTCATCTTGAATTGGCTTTTCATGTCTGCCTACCATGAAGTGTCACTACACTCACTGGTGGCGCATCCCCCTCTGTGAGCCTGATGGGCACGTACGCAGTTGCCATGAAGACGAAACTCACCAGGCAGATAGCACAGTGCTCCTGAGCTCGATGAGACTGTGATGCGGACAGTTCTCAAAAGCATCAATTTTTAAGTTATTAAGGTGACAAATATTTCCTCCTCCTGCAGAAAAAGCAATCTCTCACCTCATCACTGTGAGATGTGATTTGAAGTGTATTTCCTTGGAAATGACATGATGACAGGAGGGTATGTGATTGAGAATGAGAAAGTATTATACAGACTAGCATTCAAATTCATTATCAGGCAGTGAGACTGATGACTCAGAGCTAGAAAAAAATGAAACAATGTCTCAGTCAGTGCTCATAACAAACTTGAATTCCCATTTGCACAGCTCATGTACATGGGAATTACATTGCAAGCTTTGAATCAATTTGCATATGCTGTTTCTACTCAGTCACACAACAAATAATGTATTAGGAATGCATTCTAATGCGCTCTATTATCATACAGCTTGAAGTGCTCTCTTCTGTCTATGTGCTTTTCAAAGGGTGTGTGCATACATGTGTCTGTGCTCTCACTAGCTAGTTCCCTCATTGTTCCTGTTAGAGTAAGGAGAACTTCTACCTGAGGGACCAGATGAAATAGAGGTCAGTTTGGGGATCTAGGATTGTGTTAGAATTAACAGATAGATGTGCGCACTGTGAACCAAAGGTTTAAATTCCTTCTTCAGCTCTACAGAATTATCTAATGTGCAAGCAGATTTCAGAAACTGGGCCAGAGTCCCTGCCAAAGGAGGCTCACGTGGTCTCCATCTGGCCTCATCATCCAAAGAGATCAAGCCCTTCATTAACTGCAGAACTATGATCTCAGAGTCTATCAGCCCAAGTGGACCTGCTTTCACAATGTAGTGCTTTTGCTATGATGATTCACTACTTCTGCAGCTTGCTAAGTATCCAGAATGTTCTGCATCATTAGCTGATTTTCTGGGTCACTGATATTAAAAACAAAATCTTAGTTGGAGGCCTGTATCTAGTGGAGTGCCCCAAGGGTTGATACTTTGACCAATACTACTCAATCTATTCTTTCATGACCTGGATGAGGGACTAGAGAGCACTGTCAGCAAGTTTGCTGATAACACAAAGCTGGGAGGTGTGGCCGACACCCCAGCAGACAGTGCTGCCATTCAGTGGGAACTGGACAGGCTGGAGAGCTGGCCAGAGAGGAATCTGATGAAGTATAACAAGGGCAAGTGTAGAGTCTTGCAACTGAGCAAGAACAACCCCAAGTACCACTATAGGTTGGGGACTGAGCTGTTGGAGAGCAGCGTAGGAGAAGGGGACCTGGGGGTCCTGGTGGCCAGGAGGATGACCATGAGCCAGCAGTGCACCCTTGTGGCCAAGAAAGCCAACAGCATCCTGGGGTGGATCAGAATGGGTGATGGATAGCAGACTCAGAGACGTTCCCCTGTCTCTCTACTCTGCCCAAGTGAGAATCTGGAATATTGTGTCCCTTTTCAAGAAGGGCCAGAACTGCTGGAGAGAGTCCAGCACAGAGCCACTTAGATGATGAAGGGAGTGGAACACCTCCCTCATGAGGAAAGGATGAGGGAGCTTGGGGGTCCTGGTGGACAACAAGATGACTATGAGTCAGCAATGTGCTCTTGTGGCCAAGAGGGCCAACAGCATCCTGGGGTGGATTAGAAGAGGGGTGGTTAGCAGATCAAGAGAGGTTGTTCTCCCCCTCTACTCTGCCCTGGTGAGACCACACCTNCCTGAAGCCAACCCTTCAGTGATCCCCCCCAGGACTGTGCTCCTGTCTTTTTCCCTTCTCTTTCCTCCCTTTCCTGGGGCTGGCAGGTGAATATACGCAGTCACTCATACATACTTTGTATTCCCCTCCTGTTGCTGTGTGTCAGGCTTTACAGGTGGCTCGGTGGTAAATTAAAGCAAAGAAATGTAGACATGCAAACTAAACAATGCCAGGATCTAGCCTGAAGGCCATCAGTTTTGTTCTGGCCACATCTATTATATTTATATGACTTAATTAATGAAAAGGGATGTGCCATACACAGCTATCCATTGAGAATTTTGCCTGGGCAGTGCTGACTCCTAAACACTGTCTGACTGACCTGAACCAAAAATCAGGCCAGAGAACATGCTTGTGGGCAGCTAAATGCTCTCTGTAAATTTAATAGACATAGACGTAGACTGATGATCAGTTTTTGATTCATTCACTGCTGCTTTTCATTTGGTTTTCATTAATATCATTAGGTTATATAGAGGAGAATGATGGCCAGAAGTGGTTTGCTGATTTTACTCTCACACTTGCCTAAGCAGTCAATAGGTTCAGCTAAACCTGTCTTTCAGCCTTCCTTTTCTTGGTCAAACTGGCAGTTAATTTGACCACTTTGGCACTTGAATACATGTTCCTCATCATTGGTTGATAAATAGCATTAGTCTGGGTGTAGCTCCTAAAATTTATTCCATTATCTGTGAGTTAGTAATGATCAAAAGCAATGTGCTAAAAGAAGTGATGCTTTCAATTAAGATTGTGTTACATTGGTGTTTACAAGACACAAACTTGAGATGATTGTTTCTCTTCTCTCTTTTTAATGGTTTAGAAGGTTTTAGCTGTCTTTAGATATTTGAGTAATGCATAAAAAAAGCAAAAAGGGACACAATGAGGAAGTAGATAAAAAGTTGTTCTGATGATCACAATAGATGTTTTGAACAGCCAGCAACCACTGTAAAGGCCACCTGGCTGCTGTTGCATCTTATTCTTTTACAATCTGTAAATCAAAAACAGGCTTGTGAAGTGAGCATCATATGGTTTTACTGAGAACATGGTTGTCAGAGTTTAAATCTTCAGATGTTCTTTTGCATACTATTTAAATAATTTGTACTAGCCTGGGTACTCCCAGGGTGTACAGGGAGTACTAGTTATCCTAGAGGCATTAGAATTACTGCCTCAGTGGAAAATCTGTCTGCAGTTAAGATCTCATCCTGAAAGACAACTCAAAGTTCTGAACTACTGTCATTTAAAGGCATCACTTCTTAAGAAGGTAATTCATCATTAAGTGTCTTGCACAGAGCACAGCCTTGTTATAGAGTGTGTTAACCAATTCTTTATTGGTTTCATCCCTTATAGGTAGGACATTAGGTTATCTCTGCATTAAATAGTTTCATGATTCTGGAACAATAAGGAATTAGTCTTCAGCATTATTCCGGAGGTAAAGAACTGCAGAATTAAGTTACATCAGTCTGCAGTGCTTTCCTAAACTCCGCAATACACAATAGCAGAATAACCTTCAGAAGGAGAGCATGCATGCCGAAATATCAGATGACTTTTGCTGACTAGAGGGACCATGTTCTCCTCATTTATTTTTGTGCACTGGTTGCTATTTGCATGTAATTTTCATATCTTACTGTACATACTGTCCCTGTCTTCTAGGGAATAAATAAAAATAAACCCCAAACCAACAAACATGGTTCCAAGATTTTATTGACTAAATCAAGAATGGCAAAAACAAAATCTCATTGGAAAATCCATTTTAATGCATTGAATTAAAACTTACATGAGAAATAGCCTGTTGACTGTGTATATAATATTTTCTTTCCCACAGACTGAAGCATATGGGATTTAACAGCTACACTAGGAACAACACATCCATACTGCACATATGGCACAATGATGTGAGCAACAGAGCTAGGACACCATCAAGGAAGATGAAGAGAGGTTTCATTTAAATGCAAACACATAGAGACATGAACAGCAGGGCTGAAATATAAGATGCTTGGATAAAAACTTCTATGGGAAGGCAGTGTCTTTGCTGGCCCTCACTGCATTAAATGCAAAATGAGGAGCAAGACCAAGGTGGCTTTATTGCTGATGCTGACCAAAACAACTGCTACTCCTGAGGGACTGGAGAAAGAGCACAAAAGAAGATGCAAAGCAGGACCCACTCGGAGCATCGCTGCAATTACTGCTTTAACAAGATGCTGAATACCAACCTGAAATTCTGGCAGCTCTTCTGTGGGTAATTTGTTCCTCCACAGTAATGTCTACAAGCAAGAGGGCTTCATGGTCTTTAATTGATGGGAGAATATCTTTGGGTGAATTAATGTTTCTGAATGGGAAATAAGGATGAAAATTCCTCTAGCTTCCAAAATGAAGCAGAAAATATCAAGATAGAATTTTGTGCAGAAGCATAGAAGTACTTGGAAGAAAGAGAGTAACTAATCTTTAGACTTGGTGCTAATTGGTTGTGCAAGCTTAGAGAGGTTATATTGCATGGAATTTAATCTACCTTGCTCTTTTGTCCTGTGAAGGAATGGAGTCACCAAATGAAGTCACACAAAGAAAGATTCAGAAGGAATAAATGGGATGGTTCATTATGCAACAGGTGTTTGGGATACTTCTGGGTGTTAAACATATGCGTGCGTGTAAGGGAGGACTGAACAAACTGGCAAAAGAGAAATTCAAAATACATAAAAACTGCTCACGCCAAGGATGTTTTTTGAGAGTGAAAAATGCAATTGATTTTACACTTGCATGAGCAAAATAAATACATCATCAGGTGTGTCTGCAGAGTGGGAGAGGGGAAGTGGGGCACAAAGCACTGCTGGAAAATAGGAAAAAAACCCCTATGTCTGTGGGAGTGCAGTGGTTCTTGCAGACACCTCCTCACTTTGTGGAAGTGGTTGGTTGCACAAAGGGCTCAGGAGAGAGCCAGTGCATGCAACCATCCACCACATCTCCGACATACTTCTAGAATACATATGGTTTTGACCAACAATTCATTGGGAATTGAGGTGACTCTACCAATGGATCGTATAAAGTTGAACTAGGTGACACTTCTGCTCTAGAATTCACAGAATGGGTAAGCCTTATTTTGATGCTTAATTCTGAGTGGGACTCTGATTCAACCTCTCTTTCTTAGACTATCATTCTGTAAAATTAATTTCACAAAGAAGTAAATACACTAAGTGTACTTTTAAGAAGTAAATACACTAAGACAACAATTTCGAGATGATGTATTTGATTAAAAGAAGAGAAATTTGGGGACCAAATGATAGATGCAGGTCCAAAGATGCAGGTTTGTCTGAACTGTAAATATTACATTTCAGTTAGTGCAACTAATGTTGGCTGCTTTGCCTGGGAGTTTTTATTGGAAAAAAAAAAAAAGACTAGAAATGTTCTGCTCTTTAACACTTAGTAAAGCCCCAACCAAATCCAACTCAACCATTTCTCTTTTGAGTCTTTCTTTTAAAAACAAAATAAAGTACCACATCTTTTCCTCCTAAACTCCAACATCTGCTTTGCAACTATGTGGCTATTGGGATGGAATGGGCTGAATATCCTTAAATAGTGTTAATCATCCAAGTGACATGAGATGTACCTGCAATTTTAATTTCTTTTCCCCAGGCATGCATGTGCAAAGATAAAAACTGTGACTTATCTAATCCTGCCCAGAAAATTTATTGGAAGACTGATGACTTGTAACAGAACAGAACACTCAAGATATTCAGATTGGACCTCACATTGTTGTGGATTGTCAGCATAAAGGTGGTTAAGGTCAATGCTTAATGATCATACTGCTTCATCACCAAGTGCTTGTTTACTTGCCCTTAGATGAAGATTATGTGGGCTATTTTTGGCAAAGTGTGCCACTAACACAGATTGTACTTTTCTCCTAGAAATTTACCCCACCCATTAATGATCTATTAATCAGAAATCAGTGGACTAGTATAAGACTGTGGGAGATGAGATGAAGATCTGTGGAGACACCTTTCATCCCTTTTTACTCCTTTTATGAGGCCTCAGCTTCTTTTATAACAGTTCCTATTTAATAGCCACTGTCACTTTAGCCTGGAAGTTCAAAAGTGCTATAAATTGCTTGACACAGCTTATCTGTCATGGAGCAGTAGTACTACAATAAAATATGATAATAAATTAATAATCAATAATGGCTGACAAGGTTCCTTCTTGCTCTCCCCTGTGACAGCCCGAGCAATTGAGTCATGGGACAGTTTGTATCTCACACTGGAGGACTGTGAGGACTGCTGAAGTTTTGGGCGTTTCTGCTGAAAGCTTACTCTAAAGACATTTTTCATAGCTCAGACTTACTTCCAGACCCTTAAATTCTATGTGGCTAGATTTGAATGAATAGAACAAAGAAATTAGAGAAGTAGTCTCTTTCTTTACAATGGATTATTAACTTTGGAATCTGGTTACAACTGCTTGAACACCAAAGCTATTTTTATTTATTTGACATGACTTTTAGCCAATCTGCACACAATTAATAATTGTTATAATTAATTAGGTATTTCTCCTATGAAGAAAGACATCATAGCACATTCATTTTTTTAATATCCCCCAGATGTGGAATAGTTTAGAGATTTCTGGCTACCATCCTGCTTACAACTACCTTTCCTTTTAGTTCTGAATATAGGAAGTGTCCACTCCTGACTGTGGTTTTAAGACTGAGTAGTGCTTTCAAAGTGAATCAAAGTCAGCCTAGGAGGCTGTGAAAAGTTGCAGTCTCATATACCAGAAACAGCATACACACCCAACACCCTTTTTGGACATATGAGTTGGAATCAATCTGTCACTGACACTGAAGCATCTATCACTGTATTAAGTGGTGTGAGAAGTATTGGTCACATAGATTTATTTTCCTGTCTGATTTGGTTCGGACTTAGGAGTGCCTAAACTTTACTAACTAAATAGTCTCAAAGATTTCAGATTCTGCTTTCTTTTATTAAAAAGCTGTAAACATGCTGGATACTGCATGTCTGCCATCAAGTGCTGCCACCATAATCTTTCTGAATGATAAATACTTCTGCTTTCAGCAGGTACAGGGAAAGCACTTGGGGTCTTAAGGGGTGTGACAAAGAGCTATGAAACATCCACAAAGAGAGATCTCCAGCACTGTCTCTGTCTCTTTCATGGTCCCACAGCTGCAGAAGTGACACAAGACTTTTTGTCTTTAGTGCAGTGTCTCACAAGGTCTGAGTGATTCTCATAGTTTGGTACGAGCATATCACAGGAAAAGCTGTGTCACTGGTTGGTTCTGCACTAAAAAATGGGACCTGCAAACCTGTCAAGAGTGATGCTCATGGCTACAATCAGAAAAAAATCTGAGCGACGCTTGGAGGTATGTAGGAATGCAAGGAAGTTTATGGTGGGTGGTAGAACATGGAGATGATTTTTGTTAGAAAGCTGCTATTTACACTCTTGCCTCCTATATTTAAACCAAAAATTTTTCAATCTTGTGAGAATCTCTTGAAACATCAACAGTAGAGCAGAGAATATGTCAGAATTGAGCTTGACTCTGAAAGTTTAACAAATTATATCACCATGGCTCCCTAAATAAGCAATGCTTTTTCTCTGCCTTGAATTAGTTATTCAATTAAAATATTCTTCTGCATGATAGAGTTTGTTCAAGTAATTTGCTCGGAGTCAAGAAAATCTTCAGTTTTTTAATAATAATTAATTAAAAGGAAAAAATATTTTGTTGAACATGTCCTATGCTGGGAATACTTAAAAAGTCATTAATTAATATTACTGCAGTTAAGAACACACTGATGTTATCATGTCCCTTCCAATCCCTAATGATTCTTGATTCTGTGATTCTATGATCCCTGTACCTGGGTTTCTCTTGGAAGTGTTACATGCTCACAGACATGTGGAATGGATTACAGACACACTGTGGTGCTCCTTAGCTCCAGCAAATCAAGGTATGGTCCTTACCATCTTATAGGTACCCAGAGAAACACCAAATTCCAAACATAATACTGCAAATTCCCCATATATAGAGAACTGAGGTATTTGAATGAGCGAGAACCTCTGTGCTTGTTCAGACATCTAAAACAAGACCCAAGATAAGAAACTAAGCTGAACGGGGGCTTGCCCACCTCTGAGGCCACATAGCACAAAGTAGCTCTGCCCACATCATTAAAGCTTCTCACAGTTTTACCCCTGCCCACTGAATTATCACCTTCTGGAAGAATTCCTGATGCATGCCAGCTCCCTAACCATGCCTGGAAGACCACTAACTGAAAATATGCCAGTCATGCCAGCAAAAAACAAGTGTGGATGTCAAGATTCTGTCTTTCACGCCCCTGCTCTAGCACTGCTCTGTCTGCACCTATAGCTTGAGTTAGGAGGACTTTATCCCACCTGAGATTCATAAAACATATTTCAGCTCTCCAGTGTCCATGTGCAACAGATTACAAATCCAAGTGTGGTGTGTTTGATTCTATCTTCAGAAAGTTAGAACACTGGCTATGAATACTGCAGCTGCACTGGTAGCCGAGCACAATAACCCCAAGAAAGTGAAGGTTTTCAGATGTTGGTTCTTCCACAAGGCAAGGAAAAGCACACTTATGTTTTCTTTGGCCCTCTATTTTTTTCCCCACAAGTGTCTCCGAGACTTTTCACAGTTGCTTCTCTGCTTGGTTTACACTTTACTATGAATGACGAGGCATTATGAAGCCTCATTCTGCTCATTTACATTTCACCTGATGCATATTTTCTTCCAGCTGCCCTTCTAATAAAATACCCCAATAACCCACTTGACATTTTTAAAAAAAGGAACAAATGAAACTGTCTGGCTTATTTATGATGACTCACTCTCCGTGCTGGTCTGTTGCCATTCCTTGCAGGGTTGAGTGTGAATTAAACTGTACACTCCTCGGGATCAGTATATTCAGATGGCTACTCACACTGTGCAGAACTTATAACTGCAATGTTAAGAGTCTGGGCTGAAGTCACACAGATAATTTGGCCCTTAACACTGCTTTATAGTGAAAGATGTTGTTTGGAGAGCAACACTGAGGCATTAGACTGCCTTCTATATATCCAAAATCCAGTTTTACAAACTACAGAAACTTCTATTATTTGCAGTTACTCCAGCCAAGAGCTACATTATTGATGACATAACTTCAACAAAGACAGTGGCTTGAACACTCCCAGCTGGAATTCTTACTCCCAGCAGTCAGATGAGAGGCTTATGTAAAGACGATAATCACCCCCTGGCTGCTGACTTTCCCTGCCCACTTTGTAAAGTATGTCCCTGCAGGCCATGAGCTAAAACTCCTGTGAAGTTTATGGGACACTTGGTACTGATGTCTGTGACTATTGCATCACTCCAGAACTTTTATCCCAGGTGATCTTAAAGCATATATTAGAGCCGATCATCAAGATCAGCCACAGCTGGGGTGAGAGAAGTAGCCAAATAAACACTATGACACGCTCTGTACCACTGACTGCAAGTACTGCCTTGGCCACAGGTCGTGACTCAGATCTGAGTCATGTGAAACCTGCAGTGTGTAAAGTTTACCACAAGTAACAGGACTTCTGATTTTTAATATTTTTTGGCTAAAAGGCTGCAGCCGCTCCCACAGTGAGTTCCACAGCATCCAGTGGAACTTTGGAAATCTCTGAGTCCAACTCAGCTCTTCTTCCAGGAATCAAACAAATTGTTCCAGGGAGTCTAAGTATTTGACCATGAAACAAGTCCCATTCTCTGCTTAACCGAGGCTAGACGCTCAGATTGTTTGTACCTTTGACTTCCACATAGTAGACCATAATAAGCAGCCAACTTACCGCTTTGAAAAAAATTTCCTTCTGAAGTCTGCCTGTGCTCTCAGATGACCATTTTGCAGTACCTTTATGGCAAAGCAGAAACATGGGAGACTAAGACCTTGCAAAATATAAGTCAAATGCTTTATATCCATATTGCCTAATGCATTTGAGAAGTTAATGTGGAGGAAATTTATGAAAATTTTCCTTTAGTCATAGTAGCCTTCATTCATTCTGTCTAACTTCCAGCAATCAGCTGAAGTATCCAAGACAATGTCGTAATCATGGCATGCTGCTTTGTGCAACATCTCTTCTAGGTTGAAATTGTTTATCAGTATCACAGTATCACACAATATCACAGTATTACCAAGGTCGGAAGAGACCTCATAGATCATCAAGTCCAACCAGTACTGGACAACCGTGAAAGAATGAACAGACAAACATATAAAATACAATTCCCAGTGTGAGATAGACACATACCTTCCTGAGAGGGTCCAGTGCTGGTCAATGAAAACAGTCAGAAGGCTGAAACACCTCTCCTTGAGGAAAGGTTCAGAGAATCGGGATTGCTCAGCCTGAAGAAACCTCTGGTGATACTTTACTGTGACATTCCAGTACTTACAAGAAGGATAGAAAGAGAAATTGTACGGAAGCCTGTAGTGACAGAACAAGAGACAGTGTATTTATATTGAAAGAGAGTAGATTTAGATTGGACAAAAGGAAGGAATATTTTATGATGAGGGTGGAGAGAACAGGAACAGGTTGTCCAGAGAAGTTGTGAATGCTCCATTCCTGGAAGTGTTTGAGATGAGGCTGGGTGAGCCTTTAAGCAACCTGATCTAATGAATGGTACCCTGAATGTAACTAGTATACTAGTTCACTAGATGGACTAAATTATCTTAATGGTTCTTTCCAACCCAAGCTGTTCTGTGATTCTATAAAATTTGCACAGTTTAACTGAAATGACCATGCTGCTGCTGATTCATACTGTATCACTTTATATCCATCCTTCCTCTTACCTTTTCATGTTCTTTGTTTTATTTAGTGTATTTGAGATGTTTTCTGTTAGGTCCTGTTTATGAAGTAGTTAGTGTGATAAGGCCAATCTGAAAGAAGATTGAAAAATGAGATCACAGTCACTCTTTGAGTCAGACACAAACTTGAAGTAACCCTTAACTCTATCTGAAACTGTGAGACCAGTTCATTTCCTCAGTAGAACATCTGCAGTCTCTGGCCAGCTATTAAATTTTCAGTGTTACTGGATGGGACTAATCTCACCTGGTCTAGGACCATGCTGTAGTTATAAGCACATCACCTAAGCTAGTTATGTAAGTTACATCTATTCCAATAAATAAAATGAGACAGGCCCATTCTTTTGTCAGCGTTGGGAAGATTATCTGGCTAGCTACTGAAATAAGTTCAGTCTTTGTTTTGGAGAATATTACACGGCCCACGTCAAAACTACACTAGGGACCATGACAACAGTTAAGCAGTTGCATGCTAGAGATTGACTCTGTACACTAATTTTAATGACTTTATTAATTTGAATGTAACTCTAAGCATTGGAGAGAGATGGGCACTTCCAGAGATTGATCCATTGCACCTATTTATAACTAACTACAGCAGATGGGATTAAGCTGTCATTGGAGGTAGCTGTGTTGGCTGGAGTAAGGCCCTATGTGTACATTGAAGGAGCTAAATGTCCTGTTTTGCATAGAAACAGATTTCTGTCAATTGTTTCCCATGCATAGATCGAGCACTTTATGGTGTCTGCTACAGTTTGATAAATATGGCGCATGACCAGTGGAGCTCCACACTGTTCTGCAGCAGCTTCTGCAGACAAGCAACCTATTTCCAATGGCTCTAAATGCTTGTTTAGGACAAAGGACTAGTGTGCCTCATATAAACAGACGTTATGGCACTGACCAGAATGACGCCTGCTCTAGGAAGCAGTCATATAGTAAACATAGACACAACACACAGAGAGATAGACAGTAGTGGAAAGGGAGTAATATAATGAAAAAAAAAGATACATAAGCTAGATTCAGACTTCCAACGTGATGCTGTAACGTGCTAACAGAAGAACTGCGCAACAGGATTGGAGTGATGGGACTGGGACTGCATGAGTGCACAGAAGCAGATGTGCATGCAGGAGGCTACTTTTTAATGTAACTGTGCTTTCTTACAGTTCTAGTGAGTTGCATGTGGAGGTCTGCATTGTATAATTTACTCATGTGTTTTACATTCCTCAGTGATATCAAGTAAATTCTTTGGTCAACTCCTATAAACAGGGCTTAAATCATACATGAATCAGACATCTCAGATGGCCATTAAGCTTGTGCCTGTGGAAATATGAACGTTTTATATTTGCTGGCATGTGGAAAAGGTCATTATTTATCCTTTCTAGCCAGCTAGATGTATGAAATTTTACTTGCTGGAATAATTCCTTGGCATTTCCTGACATCATGGAACATGCTAAGTATTTCTTTTTTTAACAGAAGAAAAAAAGGAAATATGACTGTGTTGCAAATGTTAGTCGGAAACAATTTGAAATAAAGGACTAAATGTCCATGTTTATCTGGGAAAGGTAGATGGAAACTTGGAACTATAAACGTATTTTCAACTGAGGAGGTCTGCACAATCTATTAAGCACTACTGCATCATTTTCTCAAAGGTTTGGGGCCTCATCCACTTCCTGCAGGTATTAATGACAAACCTGCGCTTAACTTCAGTGAGAATACAGTCAGGTCATGAGTCCAAAACTCTTCTCCCCTTCTCCCCAGGTATCTAAAAATATCTAAATGATTAAAGAACTGCTTCTAATTCCTCTGAAACGCATTTTAATGTAAGTAGGATGTTGAAGAGCTGTTTTCCATGAGGCTGATTCTGGTGGGCAAATCCATCGATACGCTTTTTAAAACTGAGGTGCATTTTATCCACAGCTGTATAGGGAATAAATGATTCTTTGGAAGCAGTTTTTAAATGAAACCTTTTTGAATGTCGTGCTTTCTGCCTGTGAGTAGGTGAACATAATGGCAAAGAGCCAGGAAAATGCTGGAAGCCTTGAAAGCCACAACATCCATTACTGAATGCATCACTGCTTTTTGTTAGGGCTAGTTTAGTCGAAGCAAAAGACTTCATATTCCAGCAGAAGGACATCAGTGATAATGGACCTTAATAATAGTGGCAGGATCTTGGAAATGGATTTGATTTTAGCTGGATTGAATTTTCCTCTGTAGAAGACTTTTCTTTTCTGTTGATAAGGCAGAGGGATGATAGCCTTAATTTAGCTCTTGTTAAAAGCTTCATATTCAGTGAAATAAATGACTGTATTAATATCATATAAGAAATGAAAAAAAAAAGTGAGGAATTGTGTTTACACAAGTAAATTTGTTCATTCACCTCTTACACTGTATTTTGTATTCATCTGTTTCCCAGTCTTTTTCTGCATTTTCCTGTGTGCTGGAGACTCAAGTAGCATTGAGAAGTCCAGATAATCATAGAATCATAAAATCATTACAGACTGGAAGGGACCTTGAAAGATCATCTAGTCCAATCCGCCTGCAACAGCAGGATCACCTAAACCAAATCACATAGGGACACATCCAGGCAGGCCTTGAACATCTCCAGTGAAGGAGACTCCACAACCTCCCTGGGCAGCCTGTTCCAGTGCTCCGTCACCCTCACTGTGAAGAAGTTCCTTCTCAGGTTGATGTGGAACCTTCTGTGTTCCAGTTTACAACCATTACCCCTCGTACTATCACTACATGACACTGAGAATAGCCCAGCTCCATCCTCCCGACACCCACCCCTCAAATATTTGTAGACATTAATGAGGTCACCCCTCAGTCTCCTCTTCTCCAAGCTAAAGAGACCCAACTCCCTCAGCCCATCTTTGTTGCCCTTCGCTAGACCCTCTCCAGCAGCTCTACATCCCTCTTGAACCGAGGAGCCCAGAACTGGACACAGTACTCCAGATGTGGTCTCACCATAGCAGAGTGGAGGGGTGAAGAACCTCTCTTGATCTGCTAACCACCCCTTTTCTGATCCACCCCAGGATGCTGTTGGTCCTCTTGGCCACAAGAGCACATTGCTGGCTCATAGTCATCCTGCTGTCCACCAGGACCCCCAGATCCCTCTCTCCTACACCACTCTCCAACAGGTCAATCCTCAGTTTATACTGGTACCTGGGGTTGCTCTTGCCCAGATGCAAGACTCTACACTTACCCTTGTTATACCTCATTAAATTTTTCTCTGCCCAGCTCTCCAGCCTGTCCAGGTCTCGCTGAATGGCAGCACAGTCTGCAGGGGTGTTGGCAACACCACTGAGCTTTGTGTTGTCAACAAACTTGCTGGTGTAATATGAGTGTGATAGCCTGCTTTCTGGGATCTGAACTGTCTTGGGCCAAATCCTTTCGCAGCACAGGAAAATAACACAACTGTACAGCATCTGAAGTGTATGACAGCTCTTGTAGCTCTTTTGAAAGTGACGCCCTGTGCATTTGACTGACTAGCATCATCTGGTGCACTAGGTAGGCTGTTTTGGTGTGAAAAAGGCCACAGAGCTATACTGCAGCCTGGCAGGAGATAATTTATGCAGGAGAAAATCTTATAGCTGAAGAATAAGTGCTTTTTAAAACTCCATGCTTTTTGAAACATGGAGGGTGTCATGCTGGGATTTATAGAGTTTAAGGTTAGAAAGAATGCCTAGGGACTTCTCACAGGAATTTCTTTATTCATGTAATACCTTAAAGAAGTGCTAACTATTCTTAACTAAATAGAAGAAAACCTGAATTGTTTTGATAGAACAATTCTATTCAGTAGGTGCATACCTTACAATGTGTCCTGAGAGGTAAAGACAAAGGCATGGGAATGTGATGCCTAATATTGCTTTTGAATTGACATATTTTTGCAATTCTGCGTAGAAATCTGGTGGTGCAATTACTTAGATACTTCTATTCAAGAGCTTGGTGTTAGCTGTAATAGTCTTCATCAGCCATAATAGTCCACATAAATAGGAACTGTGACTTTCCCATAAGAAGGACAGTAAAATTAATTAGCCTATTCATAAACTGATTTTAAACTTGCAAAGATTTTAGAGTATTATTAACATGCATATGAGAGTTTTTATAAAAGCTGAATAGTGGAAAAATATGCATTTCATTTTGAAACAGAGATGGAATTAATTACATGTGAAAATACACTGTTCTTTTTTTGTGTTTAGTCAAAGGATATCCTTAAGTAGTCTTCTGAGATATTTTTGTTATGTTCTTATGTCTGATATACCTATTATTTTTCAACATCTGATATGGACATCAAGTTATATAACTTTTACATGCTTTTACTCTATATAACCCCAGTTACATAAATTCCAGGCCTTCTGACTGTTTGCAATCTTTAAAATGTAATGAGCTGAAAGATTAGCTTTGAGCCCTGGGGCTGGATTGATGTTTTGCTTAACCATTCAGCTGAGAACAGCTTTTAGAGGGATAACTCATGCTGCATCACATCAATAATAAAACTAAAGACCTAGATCCAAGCAGCTATGAATGGGAATTAAGTCTCTTAGAATGTTATAAACTTAAATGAAACAAGTCTTAAACAGAAGGCAGCTGCAGGCACTGGATCTAAACGGCATCAAGATGACATAATATTCTTTTGGAAACAATAAGACTTCCATTGACATGTTCTATAAGACAATGCCTCAATGGAAACAAATAACTGAATTAACATACTGTGATGAAATACTAAAATAAAAGTCTCAGTGGGGTTTCAGCATCTGAGAAACATATTCATAAGACTGTCAAAATGAATGCTCTGTTTCAGGGATATTCTCTGGTTAGCTACCATTGAGAGGGATACAGAGAAAAGAATAAGATTTTCCATTGATGGCAGTGGAAGTAGGACAGGGAGAACAGGAGAAGGTCTTTATTAAACACAAATGTTTTTGTGGAAGATATTGGTTTTATTGAAGATGTTTCTGTTGCATTTCTTTGTCCAAAACTAATAAACTGGTCCCCCATTCTCTGCAGTACAGAGCATTAAGTCTTTTTTAAACTTCTTCTTAACTGGCATTCCTTCTGCCTCTCAGCTTTGCTTTTATCGTGCATTGCTTTGTGTCAGTGTGGTGCTATTGTCACATGGGAGGACTTGTCCTGAGCAAGCAGAACATTGAAGACTGAGAACCGGTTTGTGTATGATCAGCTCTGGATGATTGCATTCAGAGCATGTTTCACACACTTAAAGGTTATAGAGAGAAGATAGTCTTATTTGGGGGTTGAGAAGACATCAAAATAAAGGCATAGTGATGTAGAAGTCTGCCAAGAGAGACATTTCCATGCCTGTGCTGAAGAGGAATATTAGGCACCTGGAAAGCTTCAGTGTTAAAAGCTAAGGCGAGTAGGATTATCCCCTTCCTATTTACGCAACAGAAGAGAAAGTGAGGGGCTTTTCAGGGTTTTGTTTTTAAGGAAATCTAAGGGAAGAAAGTGCAGGATGCCATTTTGTGTCCAACACCAGTGTTTACGGTTGCATTTAGAATCATAGAATCATAGAATCATTAGGGATTGGAAGGGACCTTGAAAGATCATCCAGTCCAATCCCCCTGCTACAGCAGGATCAACTAGACCAAGTCACACAGTCAGTCTGGGTTAGAAGGGACCACAGGATCATCCAGTTCCAACTCCCCTACCACGGGCAGGGACACCCCCCCCTAGATTAGGCTGGCCAGACCTTCATCCAGCCTGGCCTTAAACACCTCCAAGAACAGGGCCTCCACCACATTCCTGGGCAACCCATTCCAGGCTTTCACCACTCTCATGGTGAAGAACCTTCTCCTCACATCCACTCTAAATCTACCCATCTCCAGCTTTGCTCCATTACCCCTAGTCCTGATCTTTAGTGATCACAGGTGGCACTGTATGAATGTAACGATAATGTTCACAAGCTAAATATGTGAAACAAATATGACAAAATCGTGTTAGGGTGCCTCTCTGCACTGTGAGTACCTATCTTCTCTCTCTTTCTCCTTGAATCACCCAGTTTATCTGGTCAGTGACCCACAACTTCATTTTGACTCTTAAGTTTTTGCATGGGGGAACTGAAGTGTGCGTTTGTTTGACTATGACAGAGCACACACGCATGCGCAGGATCAAAGTCAACATACCCAAACTAGCCACATTTTTGCATGCTTGTACAGTTTGTGCAAGGACTTAGGAAAGAGTATCTACCACTAACTCATCAGTGCTCAGGGCATCTTAGTGCAGACAAATCTGCTGTACGAAGGTGACCTAATTTTCAGGATTGATACAGAGAAACCTCATGACTTACAGATGGTTGAGGACTTCTGTAAATACATCAGGAGCAAAAGGAAGCCTAAGAAAATATGGGCACACTCTTCAATCAGATAAAGAGCATAGAAAAGACCATGGTACTCAATGCTTAATGTTTTAGACCCTCATGCCTTCCACATCCCAGAATTAGCAGTGGAGTGTGGGCTTATGAAGTACTGTTCACAGTAGAGAAAGGCTGAATAAGGAGCATGTAAACAAGTTGGACATCCACCTGTCCATGCAGCAAGAAGGGTTATAACCAAGAGTATTGAGGAAGCTGGATCGGTACCATCTCAAAGTTACTCTCTGTCATTACAGGAAAATTATGATGCTGCTCGTGACCATCACACCTAAATAAGGGTAACCTTGGGAACTTTGAACTGGTCAGTCTATCAGTCCAGCAACTATCAGTGGCTTCACTGGTGATAGCTGTCTGGTCAATGTGCTATAGGGTGAAGCAGCTCTTCAGAATGGTCTTAAAAGGCTGTAAACCCACTGATTTTACAGGAGAAATCCAAGGCTTATGTATCATTTGGTTGCTTCTTTGTTCAATTTGTAGTGGATGCTGCACAGAACTTCTACAGAGGTTAAAAATTATGAGGCTTTCTAGACTATATCATGGAAATCAACATTCTGTAGGCTTTTTTTTTTCCAAATATACCAATGTTTGCATGTGATCATTCCGGAAAGTAGCCACCAAAACAATGCCCCAAACCCTACATTAACTTTCTTTCTGAATTACTACTGTCCTTGATGGCCCAATCCACATTAATTTCCCTGAAATGAAACATTTTGCTTTAGATTCCTGGGGGGAAATGTGTCTCCTAAAACTATCTATGCATTGCATTCAAGGCATAAAAAGGTGTTTCCATATGCATATAGTCGTTGTAGCAGGGAGCACAGCCAACACACTTACATAAGAAGGATTATTTGCAGTCTGATTTGTTAGAGCAAATGGAGTTACCAGTGCTAAAACATGAAGAGACACAGTAACAAGAGTTTCATTTTATATTCATAGAATATACTGCTGCAAAGGGCTGAAACTTGGTTTCTGCTGTTCTGTGTGATTTCTTTTTTTTTTAATTCCACTGGAAGTAGTGTGAAAACTCCAGCTGGCATAAAGTATCTCTTGAACAAACACCACAAGAATATTTTCAGCAGGAGAACAATGAGGTGTCAAGTACAGCTGTGCTTTATATTCAGGTCTGCATAAAGCTGAACCAAATTTACTTTCTCTCAATATCCTTGAAAGTGAATATAAGGGAAAATTCATATGCTATCTTGAATGCAAATCAGATTTGAATGCATGCTAAAAATGAGGGCAGAAAAGCAGCTCTTTCTTTGCAGATCGATTGCCTTTTCATCTAGAGAATATTGTACACGAGGACTAGGAATTATTCTTCTGAACTATGGAAGGTAGTAGAATGATTTCCTAAGAAGTTTATTAAAGCAACCACATCACCTTCCACTTCAATTTACTGTGGGTACCATCTAAAGAGCCATGGTTAACAACAATTTTGATCATCTGGTTAATAACATTTGCTGTCATTTATCAAATACTTCATTCTGTGAAAGAATCAGCCAAAGGAAAACAAACCCCATAAAATCCTGATTTGAGAACTCTTCAAAACACACAAAGCAGACTTGATTATACTAAGAATGCCACAACTGCAACAACATTTCTTGTAATTCTTTCACAAATTTTCTTCTGTCTCTGGATCTTAACATCAACAAACTTTGCAAATATGAAATGAAGCATTTGGTAAGCCGACAGCTCTGCAGCTGTTGAAAAAAACCCAGCAAAATCGCTGTTAAACTTTGGATGCAAATGCCTGCACTTCCAGTTCCTCATAACTATTTTTGGTTGGTTAGTGCTTTGTACGTAGTGAAGTGTCAAAGGTTTTACTTTGACTGGAAATGAAGCCGCAACAGATAATTGCTTATTAAAAACCAGAAGTACGCCATGTTGCATCTTCCAACTGTATTTTCGGCACAGGAGAGTTTGGAGTATGGCAGAAAGAGATTGAAGCTGTCATTACTCTTCATCTCTAGGTCACTGGCTCAAATATGACCTAATCAGTAAAGTCTGTGAATGATTTCCATCTGATGGCAGCCTGTGTAAAGTGTGCTGGTAGACATAGTAAACTTCATTGGCAAAAGGTGCCCACATTAAAACATCCAATAACAGAAAGGCAGTAGATCTACTTTTAGAGGGAAGAAAGAACTGAGTAGGACTGGAGGCAACTGTGTGTTTAGCAGAAAAGATCTCACCAGATCAACACTGTGTAAGATGGAGGCACAAGGTTTTTTGAGACTGGTTGATGGACACAGACTTATGAGATACAAATTCTGTTACTATTTCCATCACTGACCTGTAAGATGAAGAACAAGTCTTTTCAATGCTGTTTTCCATTTAATTCTAAGTATTTGCCTGATCTAGGGAGAAAGTTCTTCAAGATACACAGTTTGACTTCTACGTGTTTTTGGGCACAGATGCCACGTAAGATTTAAATATAAAACATCTATGTAACACTACTGATGGGAGATAATCTAATATTGACATTTTACTTGGCAAGAAAAGTAACTATGTATTTCAGCTCCTTGCTCAGGATATAGTAAATTTCACACCTTCCTTACTCATAAAATTTAATTTTTAAATATGCCAATACTAGATTTTCTAGCAGCACATAGAATTAAATTCTTGGCATTTATCATGTACTGCTCTTGAATTAGGAATTGTGCTTGCATGATTCTGAACTGATTTTAATAGCTGTGAGGTATGCTATAGTGAAGAGATATTCACCCTCTGAGTTTTCTTTCTTTAATTTTATTGATGAAGAAATTTGCTTTATCCTATGTTTTACATTAATGTGTAATCTTTTCTTCATTAGTACAGAATACTTTGACTCAGATTCCAGACTGACTGATATTGTGGTCAGATCCTGAATGACCCCATCACTCCCATTGCAATCACTCTGAAATATGATCTTCATTTCTTCCTCACCATAAAAACATTGAAATAAGGACGGTTTACAATTTCTCCTGAAATATATTAATTTAAAAACACTTTCTCTACAAGAAAGACTTGAATCACCACATACCTGGGTACCACATGGGAGATATAGTAATAGAACATTATATTGAACCAATTTTAGGCTTCTACAGAGCATAGACAAAATTGAATCTTGTCATCTTGATGGATAATGCATCTGTAGTGTGTTAGCCTTGGCTTACAGCCAAGCACCCACACAGCCACTTGCTCTCTTAACCATGCAGTGATAAAGGGGGAAGAAAATAGTAAGGATGAGATAGTGAGAAGATTTGTGGATTTAAATCAAGACATCAGCTATTAATGTGGGCAAAACACATTCAAATTTGGGAATTCACATTGATTTATCATCAGTAAATACAAATATTTGATTATCAATTTAGTGTAAGAAAACCAAAGCAACTAACATTTATACACTTAAGAAAACCTCCTCCCTTCCTAGTTCCTAGGCTCAGCTTCACTTGTTCACTCCTTACTCTCCCTGTTGCTTGTTATCATTACAGTTAACACTCAGTCCTTTTATTGTTGGCAAGAAGTGATGGGGGGAGTTAATGGTCACAGTGTAGAAGTTTCTCTTTGGTGCTCCTTCTCTCTCACTCTTTCCTTCTGCTCTGGATTGTGTCATCCATGAGCCATACACCTTTTGGGATAGTCCACTTTGACATGGATTGTGTTATCTTCCTCTGGTCTTGGCATTCCCCCTGCTGTTTCTCACTAGTGTTGCCTTCCCCTTTCCTCCTCTCTCTCTCTGTCTCCAGTGTGTTCTACCCTTTTATAAATGTGTTTTCACAGAGACACCATAAACTTTACTGATGGATTGGGTTTGGCCTGTGAAAGGGCTGTTGTTTCTGACATGGAACAGCTACAACCTCTTCCCACACAGGCCACCTCTGCTGTGGCAGTTACACTCCATCCTCCAGCTCCCCCAAGCCTTACCATGGACATTCAATTCAGCATCTTCTTTTGGTGTTGACAGTGATAAAATGAAGAAAAAGGTGAAGAAAGGCTTGGGAAAGTTAGTGGAGTTTTGAAGAAAGTATAATTCTGCTAGATCTGATTTGGACTAGGGGCAATGGAGCAAAGCTGGAGATGGGTAGATTTAGACTGGATGCGAGGAGGAAGTTCTTCGCTGTGAGTGGTGAGAGCCTGGAATGTGTTGCCCAGGGAGGTGGCTGGGACTTCATCCCTGGAGGTGTTTAAGGCCAGGCTGGATGGGGCTCTGGCCAGCCTGATCTAGGGTGGGATGTCCCTGTCCATGCTGGGGGTGTTGGAACTGGATAATCAGGTGGTCCCTTCCAACCCTGAGTGATTCTGATTCTATAACTTCTCCAGTGAAGTGATCCTGCTGTGGCAGGTAGATTGGACTAGATGATCTTTCAGGGTCCCTTCCAATCCCTAATGATTCTATGATCATAGAATCATAGAATCATAGAATCATCACGGCTGGAAAGGACCTCCAGGGTCATGAATCCAACCTTTTCTCCTAGTGTCTAATCACTAGACTGTGATTCTATGATTCCTCAGAGATTTCAGCCTGCTCTTATAAACCAGTCTGTGCAGACCCAAAACCTGTAAAGGACCAGGAACTCCAGTGTAAAAAAAAAAAAAAAATTTCATCAGGTAAGACAGGATTGTGACACCTTCAATGCTGTCATAACTCTGAGTGTCACATCATCTTCATGACTCTGCTATTGAGGCCATGGCCTGCTGCACTGCCTCTAGGAAGTCATGTACTTGCCCAGCTCTCATGATTGCTTTATCCGTCTCCATCCCATATGCAATATGGGGACAGAATTCTTCTGCTCCTCTTCCTAAATTTGCAGATCAGTCTATTTAGAGGCAGGCAGAGTGGTGACAGGCAATGGTGCTCTGGGTATTTCAAACTATTGGCTTTCATTGGAAGCATTTTTGTCAAAGAGATAAGTTGTCAAAACCCACAGCATCTTCATTATTAGTTGTTTTAGCCCAAGTGATTTCAGAGTGTAGCTTCTGGCAGTTGAAATTTTCTTTGATATTGCATTATACAGAAACTTATCTGTGTTGGACTGCTTATCTGTTCTCTCACGAAACGTGTTTTAGAAAGCAATCAGCATAAGGCATAGCACTAAGCATCCTTGCTCTGGGCAAAAGATAAAGATTTCAGAAATAAATGGCTATTTATCCTTCAATGTTGTTTGCTATTGTCTTGTTAGAATCTTGCAAACCACTGGACTCCATTCCAGCTCAATTATATTTCATCATCCATCTGTCCTTTTATGAAGTCCATTCAAATTGTTGTCAGATTAGAATCATTCTTTAATCCTGATGGGACTTTCCCCCATCTGTTTTCTTCATCTTTTATTTCTATTTAATTGCAGACATTTTATCATTCATGACCATTCAGCTTTTCATTTTCTGCTTTGTTTTCTGGGAGTTCAGGACTAAAGTTCTTCCTAACTTCAGCAGGGCAAAGTGTGTACTTCTTCTGTTTCCTGATAGTCTTATCTATTTGCTTCAAGAAAAGAAAGATAAGGAAAAGAGTTCGCATACCTATGCCTCTGTTGATTCATTGTATGTTGACGATGACATTTCTCTGGGAACAGGAAGATCTGAACAGCACCCTAGAGCCTCGATTCACCAAGACTATTAAGACATGCTGAACTCACATTGTTCTATTACCTTTTTTGAAATTGCTTTATTAAAACAAGATTCCTCTGTGACTCGATAACCACAGTCCTTTTTTGAAGCTTATCTCTATTAAGCAAAGTGGGACCTGGCTCAAATCTGAACCAATGCTTAAGGTTGTCTGGAGACACAGGTCTAACTACTTTAGTGAATGTGTGCAATGTAAAGACAGTGTGTATGCTGTGAAGCAAGAATAATATTCTGATAGCAACTTAATTAGAAACTAGCCGAATTTATGTCTTGTGCAATCATTCTTCCTTCTACCAGGTGAAGTAACACAATTTCTTGCATAGAGGCAGATAAGGATTAAAATATAACCAATTATAACTGTGAGAAAAACAAAGCTTTGAAGGAAATGTGGCAGAAAATATGAGAGAATGAAAAGCAAATGTTCTTCTGCCTTGCATGCAGAATGGATGCCACAGGGAGTAAGGCTTTAGGCAATGTTATTCTGCCCTGTGGCAATCAGTTACTATGACACATTGAAACAAACAGGAAATCTTCTGTCAAAATATTTTTAATGTCAAATTAAGCTTTTTGCAGACTGCGTATCACTACAGAATAACATTGGTTTTATTGATTAAAACAATATATGACAGTAATTAGCAAGATTTCTTTTAGCTGTATGGTGCATTTGGGTACTTCATGCATCTGTGTGTGTCAAGGCTCTGCATTTGCCTTGTGGGACTGCAATTCCCATAGGTCATGGCTGCCTCCCCTCTCAATCTTCTGCTGCGGTACAGTACAGGAGATGAAGTCCATCTGGGAAGCCCGATTTAGAGGCAAGAATGATGCAGTTGCCACTCAGATTGCAATTATTTTGATGTATTAAACTGTGTCAGTTTAATATGCTAAAATAATATAAGAACTGAAAGTATAATAAAGACACAAGGACTGAAATTTAATGAACTCTTCCATTATTAGCAGGATACTTGTTCTACTTCCAACAGTGGATGACAAATAGTTTCCCCAACAATTCACAATCATGGTCTAGGAGGTAACATGGACCAAGCCAAATTCCAAACAGAAAGTTTGGATATGATACCTTGTTTTGGATTTGAGGATACAGACATAGGAAGGCTGTGCTGGCTGTTGATCGGCTCAGACACTTCACTCTAATACAGTTTAGTTTTGTAGGTATAGATGTAGCCTTAGTCTGCTATTTTTCAGTCTTGACAACTCAACAGCATGTACTTTTACAATAATCTGTCATGAGTTCACATCTTTATGTAAAGAAGAGAGGAAGGAATGGCTGAGGGAGACTGAAGAGGATTAACTTCTTTTAACTACTGCTCTGGGCCCTTGCATGTCAGCAGGGTGTGCTTTTTTTCTTGCTATCTACTTCATAACAGGATGCCTTTCAGGGATGGTACAGAAGCTCAGACAGGCTAAAAATATGCTCCTGAGGGTTTCTGGGACGTGTAACTGATGATGTCTATACTCTGGGGGCCAGCTAAAATTCTACTCGTACTATAATTTGGTCCATAACAAAATGATGAATAAAAGCGTCCTTGAATTATATGGGAACTTTTGAAATTGCTGCATATTGAATCTCTGCAAGTTTGGGGCTGAAGAGAAGACTTCAAGCTAAACTGTGTCCTATGAAACACCAAAATTGGCATGCTATCCTTCACTGAGAGACTTGAGCCCCTGACCTCATTTATATTCTCTGTAGATCTTATCCAACTGTATCCAACTTACACAACTTATGCCAACATTGTAAGGGTTGTGGAAAATAACAGCAGTAGAAAAGAAGACATGAAAAAAAGCCATTTCCTGAATCTTGAGAGCAAAGGAGTTGGAATTGAATCAAAGTCCCTCTAGCTCCCTCAAAACCTCACTCATCTAGAAACCAGACTTCTAAGCAGTATCTCGAAAGTATGTAAATATCTCCAATGTTAGAGGAAGAGTGACGGAATCAGATTGAGACCTAAAGAGATGATCTGTCTGTGTACAGGCAGAGTAGTGATTGCCTAGAAGACTGACAAGTGCAGCAGAAAAGCACTGTCTTTGCTTCCTGCTTTGCCTACACTCAAACCCTTCGAAACCAGGTTTGATGCTGCTGTCACTGCTGCAGAAATATGAAGGTGCAGCTGAAAGTTTGGCTCTACAAGAAGCAAAAATGTCTTTGTTTCCCTTCATTTACCCAAACCACCTCCTTCATAGACTACTTTGCTCTCAAGGTCACTTCCCTTGCTCTTTGTGCTACTCTTGTCCCTTCCTAAGCCACCCTATAGCAGGATGAATCCTGTTCCAGCTAGGCTTTGCTCTTCTTTCTTGGGTTGACATAAATGATTTTGTTTTACAGTGCTGAAAAACCTCGGTATGCACCAGATGAAACAGTCCTGTGTACTAACTGTGATTTTCCTTTCTGAGGGCTTTTAAAATTTTAGTTTCTCTCTTTTCTTGTTCTATGGGCACAAAAGTAGTTTACAAATTCCCTGTCAAAACATTGGACCCCTTGTTTGCTTTGTGCTGTATAGAAAAGCAGACAAAGAGGAACTGAAAATGATCTTGTTGTAGTCTGTGGCATGGCTCATAAAAAGAACGAGTAAGAAAGGCAATGCTTGTGGGGAAAAGTGAGAAGGCAAAGCTATTGATCTGTATGTGATTGATTAAAACCAGACTTGAATACAGAGAGCCATTAGTTGGTTAAAGAAACAGAGTAGTGTTTGAAAATTTAGGCTTGAGGTGAGGAGAAAATTCTTCACTGAGAGAGTCATTGGCCACTGGAATGGCCTGCCCAGGGAGGTGGTGGAGTTGCCAACTCTGGAGCTGTTCAAGGCAGGATTGGACGTGGCACTTGGTGCCATGGTCTAGCCTTGAGCTCTGTGGTGACAGGTTGGACTTGATGATCTATGAGGTCTCTTCCAACCTTGATAATACTGTGAATTATACCAAAGCCATTTGTGCCAAAGATTTAGAGCTGGGTTGTGCAACAGACAGTTGTAAAATCGGTGACCAGGAATGAAGAATTGAGGAAATGGAGAATAATTTCTGTTTATAGTTATTAAACAGATTGAGATCCAAACATAGAAGGGATTCTCAAATGTTCGTATCCAGTAAAATCTATCAGCACAAGCATGGATTTTAAAAAAGTGTGTTGAATGTTAAGATTGCCTACCAGGACTGCTTCCTTGAGACAATTTCTACTGTGCATGTCCTCACCTCCCTGAATATTAACTGCATGTATTAGGAAGATGAGGTCTAGAGAACATTTTGTAGGCTGTAGATAACTGTCCTGTTTCAGATCCCTTCATGCCATGCTAGCAGACAGAGCGTTTGGGTCCTTTGTCCTGGCTATGTTTTGGAGGCTATTGCTTTTCCATGTGTACACAGACACCTGTCCAATGCAAGGTCCCTTATCAGTCAAAATGAGGTCAGCCTGGCTAGGATTTTGATAATTTGTCTTATCTTGACTGCAGCAGGTACAGTAGTTTCCTCTTCAGCAGCTCTGCTGTAAGATTGGATAACCTTTGAGATGAGGGCATGATAAGCAGTTGGTGGCGGGCAGAGCCTGGTAACTTATTCCAAAGACACAGGGCTGCTTCTGCATAATCCCCATCTGCTTATATCTCTGTTTCCTTCAGTTACCATTTACAGCCAGCACTTATGGTATGAATTCTGTTCAGTATTTTGGGAAAAAATATGCAAGTGTGTGGCAAATGCAAGACATGACAATGAAAGATGGAATGAAACAGGCTGGAATTCATAAAAATAATGTAGTTTGTACTTTTTTGGGGGATTTTTTTTTGCAATGGGATGTTTCATTTTCTATTAGCACATAAACCATATCTTCTTTAATAATTCAAAGGGAGATGGTTCAGTGTTGATGTACCTCAAGGAGATACGTTGTCACACACAAACAGGAGGTTTTCAGTGCTGTTTTAAGGAGCTGTGCTCTTGGTTTCTTCACTGTACTATTCTTTCCCTCTCTCTGACAAGGGAGATATGTCTAAAATCCTCAGGTGCCTTTGAAAATTGTGTTAGCTGAAATGCTCTAAATTTGGTTGCTCTATCTAATCAGACTGAGTAAGCAAGGCTATTTGAAAATTATTTCTGTGCAGTGAAATTTGCATCTTCTGCTCAAATATCTCCTCAGAAAACCTCCTAAATACAACAGAAGAAAGAGCAGAAGCCTGAACTGTTAGGAAATAGTATTAAATAGACCTTTAGGAAAGTTTGCAAAGAATCTCCCTACAGTTTAGTATCCAATGTGCTTTTTGCTTTTCATGTTTTTAATAGCACCAGCAAAATTTTACTGTGTTGTATGACTACATTGTAAATTTTCTTCGTTTCCCTTGTTTTCAACAGTCTTTTGAATTTCCATGCTTACAGTCTTTTTATTTATGGAAACACAGGGATTGGGTGAATCACAGAAGGTTTAGGTTTGGCTCAGAATCTAGAAATGATCCCATATGTATTTATATCCAAAAGTTCTGTATACAAAAAAAAAAAACATAATAGTTCTCTTATCTTATGAAAATCAGATTTAGTTTGTTTTGGAGTGTTTGTCTTGCTTGTGGGAAGAGTGTAGGCTTTCCAGTATTATTCATCAAAATCTGTAAGTCCCCTCTGTTCAACACCTTTTATTTAGCCTGAACTGTAGTCTTCATAGAACTGTGTACAGAGTTAAGGCAAAAAATCAGTTGTTTTGATCAGAAATATTAAGAAAATAGAAACAAAATTAAGTTAATTTTTGTTTATAATTTTAAAATAATCAGTAAATTAACTACTTGTTTTGAGCTCATTTACTGGGGCCTCAGTAGGCAGCTTGGTGACTCTAAGAGAAAGCTAGGATATTTTCTGAATGTTCAGAAAGAAAAATGCAGAAAACAAGGGTCATTGAAAGCAGATTAATGTTTGTATTAAGGTCCATTCTGTTTTTGCTAAGCACTTGTTAATATTTTTCCTAAAAACTCTTTCATCAAACTGTCTAACTTTTTCCATAATGGTCTTCAAATATTGCTCCTTTTCAATAAATTCAGCTGATTTTTTGAACTACTTTTTGATTTTTTTTCCATACAAGTTTCTCTACACGACTGTGTCTTTACTGGTTACAGATTCTCTCTTTTAGCTGTGTAGGAGATAGTGAAAATGGCTGTTAGTCAGTGATTGGTTTCTAAGCCCACCAAGGATATGTATTTCATTGTATTCAAGATACTGCACTCAAATTCCTGCACTCCAGGCATGGGACATTCATAAAATCTGGAGGGAGTCAGTGACACCTGATCTATTGGCACGTGAGACGCAGGTGAGATTGAGGGTGATAGGGCTGTGAGATAGAGCCCTACAGAGTCACTCACCTGCTAGTAACCAGGTGGACTTGCTGAATCTCTAGCTGAAGTATAAAAGGACACATTAATTACCACTGAATTAATTTGGACCAAAACTGAAGTAAAGGAATGCATTGTTCCAGGAGTAGCAAACAACTCACAGCTCTAAATAGGTTAGGCTGCTGGTTTACAAAGGGAAAAGATCAAGAAACAAAACTTAGTGGTAATATTTTTCTCCTGTCGATGGCAAAAGTTGAGAAAACAAAGCTTGGTATTCTGTAATTTATGCAATCTTGATGCCTTACAGGCACTTTACACAGATGTTTATGGTTTGGGAATAAGAAACGTTAGGAACCTAAGATCTGTCTCCAAAGAATGTGTCTGAACCAGCTACTCAGTTGCCAAAACCTACTTTTTGATGGTACAGGAAGAAAGTCTGGGCAGGTATAACACCAATGACAGCCATGGCTTACTTTCTCCCCCCATTTTCCTTCTGGATTAAAAACAAATAAAGAGCAAGTTACATAAAATATCTGTCCTGTTTCATTGTACAGCGGATGAAGAAAGTATGAGTAGTGACTCCTGCGTAGGGCTTTTGATCTTACTACTGAGTCTTGCCTTGTTTTACGTCTCTCTGGCCTTGGTTTAGGCAGGCCTTGGTTGAGGTAGCACCTCAGCAACGTTTGATGACCCAGATAAGAAATTCTTTCTCGTTTTGAGGTTATGATAGCAAATCTTTTAAGATGTCTTCTGTGGCACACTATTTCAACCCTGGAATGATCAGTTAGGGACTGGAGAGTGGGAAGAAAATAAGTGCACAGAACATGTAAGAGGTGCTTTGAGATTTCTTCTGTAAATCTAGACCCAAATTCCTAATCCTGTGTGGCCAAAGGTAATTGCCTTCATTTGGATTCATATAAAAATTGGTGGAACACTGAAGCTTTTTACATAGAAAGAGTGTTGTTCTCAGAAAGCTGATGGAAAGCAAGTTTACCCTCAGATTTCCATTATTATCCACAATATCTGCAATGTTCACGTAAATGTCTCTGACCTCTTAATCATATCTCATGTTTTTGAGCTACCACCTAGAGAAAGAAGTACATTTACTCAGATGCTAATTTGTCTGAAGTTTCCTGACTTCAGAAAAGAACATTCTATGTTAAGCAGACTGGCAGGAAGATTAAAAGAAAGTGGGGACATAGGAAGAAAGAAATACAAGTCTGTTTCCTACATGTTCTCCAGCTCCTCTCCGAGCCAAGCAGAAATGTGCTGAAAACAAGGAACAAAGGTTTTGGAAAGGGTGGCTTTTCTTTATTTACAGTAGCAAAACTAACTAGCCAGCCTTTACTTGGCTGATAAGCAGCAGTTCATTTCAACGGGAGGAACACTGAACCTGTGTCTCACAGTGCCTTGGGGGGCTGTCCACTGCCATATTTCAGCTATCAAGGAAAGGTATTGTTACTATGCCTACAAATAGGCAAGATGAGTTTCAGAAGAATTGTCCACTGAAACCAGAATCCTTTGGTGGAATAAGTGGCATCTTAATGTATACTGATCCCAAAGTGTACAAGGCGTGAACAAAGGGTTCCTTTAATTGACTAATACAAGAAAATTCGCTTTGTGGATGTCTCTTTTAACAGCTTTCCTTCAGAAGTGGTGTTTTCCAAATCTATTTAGCATCAAAAGGACTATTCATTCATGTACCCATATGCAAATATTGTGCTCTTGAGCTGGCCCAGACAGAAATACTCAAATGGCTACAATTTCACACCTTTGCTCTCTCTGTGTAATAATTCACCCCTTGAGCCATCCCACAAAAACCAAGGGAACAACTTTCAAATTAAGTGTGAATAAAATTCCGACCCCAAATAACTTGCCAAGATCACACAGGGAGTCTGTGGCACTCAGCCCAGGTTTCAGAGAGGATAACAGGGTGAACTGGCTGAGCAGTGAAGGTCTTTAGACAAGGCATGGAGAAAGACTACAAGGGGACTTTGTTACTGACATATCAAGCTTGCAAATCTGCCAACACACATTTTTAGAAAAGCTGGCTGTGTCAATTAAACTAGCCCTTGGGCAGATCTGTGTTTCAAGGCCAGCACTTGTGTGCTTGGTAACATGAGCCAGCGCTGACTTTGGTATTACTGCAGGGATAACTTTTGGGTAAAAATGTATGATTCATGAATGGTTCCTCTAACCTAACTTGCCCGTGCATGCTTCTCTCTAACATCAGTCAGAACTAGGTCCTCTTTCTTTCTAAAATAAACATCTTTATTCTGATCAGTACAAGGAAATTTGCATTCCCCTTCTGTGTTTGAAGATCTGGCAAATGGTGAGCAGCAAAACCAAGAGCTTTCTCAGCTCAGAACTCCTTCTGAATTCTTTCAGTACTTTCATTCAGGAATGAATGCCGCTAATCTTGAGACTTTGTCATGAGTAGAGTAGGAATTAGAACAATCTCCCTGGAATTTGCAGTTTGTGAAAATACCTTGAAATTCTCCCTATTTTGCTGCTTCTTTATGCCCATTTCTAGGTATAAAGCACAATCAAGTTAGAATAGAAAATGGCTTTGCAGGCTACCTGTGAGGTGACAAATAACACTGGAAGGCTCAAGGCTCCAGTGAGTGCATCTCCACAGTCTTCACTTCCACCTGAATACTTGGAGACTCGGACTGTGTGTTCACATAAAATGTGAAAGACTTCCAAGCTGTCCAGATTACGATTGGGTATGTGTGAAAGTTACCAAACAGACAAAACAAATGCTACAATGAGCTGGAAGAATAAATGCTGATACCTTGGCATTCAGACTGTCGAGGAGAATGATTTTGAAAGTTAGACTCTTGTCCCCACGTTAATTAGGAGCCTGAAAGCTGTTGGAAGCTACAAAATTGCTGAAAAGACAGGCTGTGAAGCACTTGAGGCCTGCGGAGGAGGAATCCAGGACTCGCACTATCTCACTTGTCTACCAGCCCTCATGTGCGTTGCCAACAGACTAGTTGAGGTGGCCAGAAGCTGCATAGGTTGGAAACCTGCCGGGAAGACTGGATTCTAGGGAACCAAAGTACCATGATGGATTGCAAGGTCTCCACAGGACATTTTGATATCTGTGAAACAATACAACCTGCTGAAAATATTCTGCTGAAGAATTTCTGAATGATTCTGGTTCTTCGCTGCTTTCTTCAAATAGTTTTGAGCTCATGTAGTTTATACACCTCTCATTTTTCAAGGTTAGATCTTAAAGTCGTAATGTAATGATACTGCTTGTGTAAGTTAGGTGTAAATCCAATGCAGTCAACAGAATTGCACTAAGGGAAACCTGTTACGTGAGACTCAACCCCTGATTTCAAAACTGCTTCAGCCCTCAGAGTGATTTTCACTGGGATGGTATGCCATTATGTAGAAGACAAAGAGGGCTGTCAGGATCTGAGAGTGCCACAGAAAGGCCCATTCTTTACTGAAAGCTACCAGCTGGAGCATATTTGTAGGTAAAGTCTACTGTTTAAATAAAGGAGAATATATTAAGAAACTTTGGAAGGCTTGTTTCTGGCACTTTATCAAAGCTAAATTGCATCTGGAATAAGAGACTTAAAGGACATGGTGATAATTAGAAATTAAGAAATTACTTATTACTGCAGACTGATAATATGTTAATTAGAGTTTGTAGTAATTAGCCAAATTACTTGGTTTGATAGCAATAAATGCAAATAATCATAATTATTTATGGATGGACAGAAGTCTAATCATTAAAAATGCCACAGATATTGGACACTGAAGAGTAATTTAACTGGATCCATCCTACTTTACTCTTGCTCTTCATTGTATTTATAAGCCATTAGAACAGTGTTTAAAGTTCTTTATTAAAGTATTTTAGTTCTATAATAAGGATGAATTTTAAATGTCACAATATTTGCTCAAGCAAAGTTAGAATAAGACTGCTTGCCATTCTATATGCAAGACTGAACTGCACAGCAACTTCAGCTATTGCTCTATATGTTTAACACATCACAACTAGAAATTTAGGCCTAACTGCTTTATTTTTTTCCCCCTACTTTTTGTTTCTCTGGCTGCCCGAATGGACATGAGGACAGGCAATTTGGGCTAGAGGATCTAAATGTAAATCTGTCTGGAATTCTCATATGAGCCCCTCAATATATTGTGTTGTTTTGCTAGAAAGCACTGAATTCAATTCGAAACTTAATGTATGTTCACTTGAAAGTGCTGCAGAGGAAATAAAACATACACCTGCAAAGCTAGTGGAAGCTGCTTCTGCTTTCCCCTGTTCCTCCATATGCAGTGCTTGGGCAGCTGGGTTACAAGAGGTTAAGCAGGAATTTTGTAGGTAGCAGTGAAGTATGAATGTGTTTGGAAGTGCTGGGTTGAATTTTGCTGGAGGTTGCTAAATTGCTTAATAGGAATAAAGATCAGCTGAAGCAGCATGAAAGGAGTTGTTCCCCAAAGCACTGCTAGGCTGCTGGCTGTACAAATGATCTGAGAAGTATGTTCTCTAACGTCTGTCTAATTTTGGGTGGGGAACAGAACTCAGTAGGGTGGTCTAATGATCAGGCATACTCCAGCTCTGAGAAAGAAAAAAAAATATCTCTAACCATTTGTGAGGCAGGTGAACTATCTGGGAACCCGTTCTCATGCTCATGACAGCTTAGCAATGATATAAAGTCACCTTAACCAAAGATAGAACCAAAGCATTCCCCACCCTGAGAGAAAAGTTTGCAGTTGCACCTGTTAATATCTATTCAACCCAAATTCCAAATAAATGTGAGATCGCCTGATCTAGATTTATGGTAGAGGTACTATATCTCAAAGATAAAAAAAGTGTCTAGATGCAGCTGAAATGCTTCAACATATGTGTGGTTATGTAACAACAATGAATCATTAATCATTTAAAGTTAAACCTTTTCTGTAGGCATAGTATTATGAAGTAATACCTGCCTGTTATTTCAAAGAACTTCTACACAACTTTGTTTAAATTTTATTATGCAGTTTACATGTATCAGTCTTTGAGCTTTCTTGGATTTGTTGCTCTGTCTACACCGATTCCTTTTTGTACCTGCTTGTAGTATCTCGCTGAATTTAACAACAGTCCAGCTGCAAGGCATTGTTTGCAAAATCAGCATCTTCAGTTCTGATTACTTTGTGTTTGACTGGATTGTAAACAGCTTTGGGACTTTTTTAGTAATGCAGAGGGTTTTTATAGGCTGTACCTTTTCTAATGTGGCTAAACTGTTTTTTATCTAGTTTCTTTAGCTTTTGTCTCATATGAAATGTATGAAGATTATAAAACATTATCATGAGAGAAATTGAACCCATTCTTTCCCTCTAACAGTTAATTCCTCTTTTTAGCTCACATTTGTTAATAGTTTAGGCAATAAAGGCAATATGATAGACTGAGTCCTCAGAAAGAAAACCAGGCAAAATTATTTGCATTGATTATCTTGTTGTTGATGGTACCCTGACTTGCAGAGATGCAGAGGATTCTCTGTGTGCAATTGCTCACATTGAAACTGCTTGCCTATCTTGGCCATGCTGTGATCACCAGCTTTTGCAAACACATCTTTTTTATGTAGACACATCCTAACACTGACTATATCTCCTGATGATCACTTTTTTAGCTTGTGCAGTATGGGGATGATTTCCAACATTCATAGCTTTAGATGTACATCTTCAGCGTCAGCTGAGGTGAGTCAGCTACCAGTGATTTAAAATTATCTCTCTCAGGAAGGCATGGAACACATGGTCTAATGCCTTCTTTGTGGAGTTAGAATAGGGAGCAGCTGGTGACCTGAATCCTAGCATCTGTATCTTGCCATAATGTAATGTCCAGCTGAGAAAGCCGGGTCATTGCACCATAGTTCTGCTGGGCCATTTACCTGAGGTACCCTTCATACTTGCAGTTAGCCCTCATCTTCTCAGTACATCTGTCTTTTGCCAGCGTGGAGGTCCTCTGCTTTGCATTTCTGGCATATTAAATAGCTGCTTTTATTGCACAGATGCATTTAATTTCTAATCTTTTACAGTTTTCAATTGTTCTAGGGAATATCTCCCCGGAAGAGGGGAAATATTGATTCTAATAGTATTTTGCACTTCAGCGCTTTTTCTCTAGGAAAAATAAGAATAGAAAATAGGAAGCTATTTAGCTTGGGTGTCATCCATGAATATTTACAATGAGACTTATGTTGCTGATGTCACTTACATTCAGCCATTAATACTTCAAAGAATCTTGAATCTATTTTCACTTCCCATTTGCATCGTGGAAAGATCAATGTACCCCGTAGGGAATTTTCTTCTCCACACCATGTGTACAGTGTTTTTCATTTGGAAAACCCACCACACAACAGAGGATGTAGAAATGTTTCTGTAAAAAGAAACCAACAAAACAAGCAGTTCCTTCAACTTTATTGCTGTAATTATAGACTGTGCTTGCAGGCCTTCCTACATTTGCAACAAGATAAATATTGATCTGGAATCACATTTTAAATTTTAAATAGCAGTTAATATAAAATGTAAAGCTAGGCTTTTGCGAGTCCAATGTTGTACCTTAATTGTGTTCTTAGAAGCAATGGATCTGAAGAGGCTGATATAACTTCCGGCTTTAAAAAGTTCCAAGCAAAATGCCTTGAATCAGAGTTTTTTATGTATTCCACATGTTGTGTTGGATATTAATGCCTAAAAATGCCCTAGGTTGGAGTCTCTGATATCCAAAGATAACATCAGATTCAGCCTGGTTATATCAGGTCTATTTGCTACCTGAAAGTACATTTTATTTAGAGGAGAACTTTTGACCAACTTATGATAATGTCTGTTAGAAACTAGGACTTAAATGCTAAACACATTATCTAAAAACATTGCAGTGATAGATATTTTGATAAGGAGAACATCTAGGTAAGAAGAATATTTCTGTAAGGCTGTCTTTAAGAGCAGGGAATAAAAAGCAGAATGTCTTATATCAGAGGCCAGGGCATTCCCAAAAGCAGCAAAAATAAAGTCAAAACTTGTGTGGAAACCCCTGCAGCATGGTCTCCTCCCCGGCTGCAGGGTGGGACTCCTGAGGAGATATGTGAGCCCTAATCCTGAAGCTCACATATGTAGCTCAAGAAGTTGGCAATAACATAAGCGTTCAACCATTTTGATTGCAAAAGCTTCCGTAAGGCTTTTCCTGGCTTCCTTAGACTAATGGTTATTTGCTTAGTAGCTATCTTGTACAGTGCTAACCCAAGTAAAAGTAAATATTGATGCCAATCACTGGAATATTCATCAGATCTTCCTACTGTAGACTATCCCTTCCTCATATAATTCCTCCTAATTATTTCAATGCAATATTAACATTTCTTAGTTATATGTAAATGAACAGCTTTGGAAAAAACAACATTTCTTCTATGTCCACAATGCACTGTGCTTTATTTTTAAGCTGGAAATGAATTCTTTCTGCATAAAATTGAAAAACTCCAAACAGGATATCACATCTCATAAAGAAACTATGCATATTACACACGGTTTCAAATGTCTCAAAATGTAACAGAAGCATTTCAAAACAGTAGCAGCTGTGTGCACCCAACTTGTGTTTCCTCAACATCATCCAGAAGTACATTTTTAAAGAACCAGCTCTAGAATTTACAAAAATGTGTGTCCTTGCTCCTAGCCAGGACGCATTACTGTTAGGTTCTGCAAAGCTATATAATTGAGCTCAAAAGATGAGAGACCTTCACATAACCTTCAGGTGCTATAGTGGTGTTTTTTTACATGCCCAGTTCATTCAAGCAAAATCTGTTACAGTGCTGGAAATCACCAGATGGTGCTGTTAAAGATAGCCATGCAAGTTCTGCTCAGAGGAATATATAGTCAGTCATGCCTTGGAGGAAACATTACATGAGGAACAGAGAGGGTTTTTAAACAGTTTTCTTGTCCATCAGTTAACCTCACTCTTGATTTCGGTTTGGTGCAAGCTGTGTCCCAGATATTCAATAGCAGCCATGACCTGCTATCTCCATGCCATGAAAATGTACTGCAGAACACATTTGCAGAAAGGCTGAAAGGGTGAGAGCATTTAGTGGCCCATGCCTCTGCCAGAGCAGCCCAGTGAGGCCATGTGTTAGTCAGTCCCAATGTGGATGGACTGCCCCAGGAAGGAAGCTGACTTAATGTTTGACCTCTCATGTTTAATCTCACCGCTAGCATTGCAAGCAAAGGGGTTCCGTTAGTTCCAGTAACAGTGGTGATGATTTTTTGTGATGTGAAACTGCTCAATTCCACAAGACCATTTTATATAACTACTGTGCTGTTTTTAGTGATAAAGATTTTAAAGTCCACAGGACAGGGTCAAATTTAAACCATTGTCCTGCAGTAGAAATTCTTCACAGTTCTTCACTGAATCTTTGAGCTATCCTTCCCTTAAACCACTTTCTAAAAAGTTGTAAAAGGCAATTCACAGTTTATTCCTCCAGAGGAACGCTTATATCAACCCCTGAACTTCCGTATTGCTGGACAGAGAAAAATGGGTGCACTGTTTCTTCTCATAAACAAGTTGTTCCCATGTTCTGTGGGAATGTTTATATCTAAGAATGCTCCATGTGCAGGTGGTGACCTCCAAAAAAAAGTACTTCCAATTGCACCAAAACTGAACCTTCACATGTTAGCTAATACAGCTTCAAACTGAGAGCTGAAAGTCTTCAACTGAGTATTTCTAGTAGTCCAAAGAGTGACTCCTCAGCATCTGAAGCAGGACTAGTTCTTCTCTGGTCTGCCTCAGCACGGTCAATCTTAACTACTCAGAAGCTACACTGGCACATGTATGTTTTTCTGACTTGTCTTATTTTTAACAGATATGTCTCAAAATTCTGATTTTTTTAAAGAAATTAAAAGTGTTTAAAAAAGCAACAGCAAACTGAAAAATTATTGTATCTTATGAAGTAAAGTTTCATTGCATTCTTTAGTTTAGCAGTGTGTAAACTGAGGACATTCCACCTTGAGGATGAGGAATTCATAAGAAATCCTAATAACATAGAGAGTCTTGGTTGTCAGGCCTTTTCTCTAATCATTTACTGGAATCACAATTCTGATTACTGCAAGAAAGCAAATTATTTTTAGCAGACAGCAAGCTATTATAGTTTCATTTGTCCTGTTCATTGAAAGAAGTGGTGAACAGACTTTTTATCTTTGATAATTAATATTCCTAAGTATTTTGCAAATGGTTGGTCGCAAAGAAGGGTTGGAACCACACAGAATCCAGATTAACTCCTGTGTTCTCAGAAATGAGATGATAAAAACATTGAGATTAAAGATTAAGATTTCTCCATCTGTGTCAGGGAAAAATGAGTCAAGTTCCAGTTCAACATACTAGAAAGTCTAGACAGACTTTTGAGATCTGTTCCTTTATATGGACGGAAGATTGATAGATTGTAATAAAATTGATTTTGATAGTTTGTGTCAACAGGAATGAAGTAGAGCATTAATTGTTGGTAGCAGGAAGAGTAACTGATTGAACATGCAAACTCCAGAACACACAGTACTTGAGTGGAATGCACTCGTGTAGAATTTATCCGCAGTGGTTAACACTCATTTGCAAAAAACAAAAAAAAAGTAGGATTTTCCTTGAATGAAAGCAGGCATACTGGAAATTAACTACAAACACTTTAACAGCTATTCTGTACAAAGTGTTCCTGCAGGTAACATCTAGTCATCAACTTTCTTTGAGAGGTTTACATTATTTTTTCTGGACTTTTAGTATTTCCTCAGACAGAGATAGAAGAAATGTATAGAGTATCTCTTTAAAAATACTTAAATGCTGCACTGATTCATGACTCAGCGGATGCTAATGGAAGCAGTGATTCATCCACGATTAATTTTAATCCATGTTAATTTTTTTACCTTTTATTTGTACAACTATGGTTTAAAATTTCTCCTTCCAAATTATGGTAACAGCTAATGCTCTGAGTATCAAATACTGATATGGTATCTCTTGTATATGCAGTTAAAATTAAATTAATTGCACAAAAGAGTCACAATTAAAACATACAGTTACATATGCATAGCACATGAGCTAAACTAACAAGTAGGGCAAGGATAAGGGAGCATCAAACAACCATGATTAGTAGAGTAAGTTGCATCTCTTACATCCCAGCTGCTAGGCTTTGCACAGCACATATCGAGCCTTGCAGTGGAGGTGAGCAGGCAACTAAGAGAGTGATTTAGTGGATCTATCCTCTAGAACGTATAGAAAGGCAGAAGGACACCTGTACACTGTTGAGATAGATACAGTCTGGGCACCTGACCCAGTAGAAAGGAACACAGAACACTGGCATATTGATGTAAAACAATCTACTGCTTCTTAAACCCATTCTTTAATGAAAGAGAGATGGTCATGGAAAGCATCTGGATTCTCAAGGACTAGTTACTAGACAAAGTGCCTCCATCTCGTCTTTGCTATTTAAAAGTTAGGTTAGTTGGAGCTGGACAGACGTTTTCAGGAAGCAATTGTTCTTCTCTGAAATAGAATACTAAGATGAGTAGAATTAATCACCATTTGTAGGCACCTGTCTCTTTGTTTTGCCTATTGAAGCAGCCAAAATGACAAGTATACAGTAACCGCGTGACTTTTAGATATGATGAGTAGGGAGAAAAAACTCACTTTAGATGAAGTCCCAATATTACTCTGTTGATCATTGTGTTTATATTTATCTGTCCTACTTAATTCTTGGATTTGTTCTATACAACCGAGGAGGTAAAATCCTATAATTCTTAGATCACTATCCTGTGTGTGATATGAAGTTGAATTAAAGAATTGTCACACATGGCCACAGATCTGGGAGGCAGCCCAGGGTCTATGTGTCCATCCTTTCCTGCTAGAGGCATTAATAAATTTGTTTACTTGGAGTCAGTACTCACTCATGCAAATTTCTTCCTTTAAAACTTTTGTTTGTTCAGATAAAAAAGACCAGGAGATTCATCTTGATTTCAATATGACCTATTACTTCTAAGATACATGAATTTTATAGATGTTAAGTGATTTTTATGGAAATTCCACTCTAATTCAGAGTCAGAGCCACAGTACAAGAAAACAGTGGTACTACTACGAATATTTTCTGCTTAGGTGAAAGGAATAATTTATTCTAAACATGGTACTATTTGGGATTGGGGCTGAAAGGAGAAATAACTATTGGAAGATCAATAGAACACATGGCTAGTAGAGAACTACTTTAGTCTAGGCTAGGGCAAGACAGTCTCAATCACAAGCCTGCTAAGCTGTGCTAGAACATGATACTGACTTAGGGATCTCCCTGTGGGGTAGAGGACAGATGGGAAGCAAAGACTTTAAGTAATTTAAATCTTCCTGAGGTTAGTGCCTGCCTGATGTTAAATTCTGATTCCAGTATGGATGTCCTGTGTCAGTGCAAGTTAGTCTAGGGTAAAGAGTACATATAGGAGTATGCCAGCCATGTAATAGTGTGGGTCATGTGTGAATGCCTGATCAAGTCAGGGCCAGGCTGAATGTCTTAATATACTTACAATCTGTAAGATCCGCAATGTCATGTATCATTGCAGACATGGGTAGTGCTATTACCAAAAGAAATAGTGGTATCAGAAGGCAGGATAAAGAATCATTGTCATTGTCTGCTTTAAATGTAGTGATAGAATTTTATAACATTCAGGGGGACTCAGTACAGAGGGTACTGTGAGAATGTGCAGAAAAAAGAAAACGTATATCTCACGCACTCTTGACTATTTCATCTGTCTACTGAACATTCAAAAAGCTAAGGTTTTTCGAAGTTGGTTCTTAAGATGTCTTGAAGCAAAACCAAGATTGCAATGGTGAATTAGCCACTACATTGACCATTACTAAAATCACTACAAGACATGTAACAGACTGGAGGGCAAATTCACATTTATACCAAGAGACTTGGAATAGCTCTGACTATGTCGTGTCCAGCTCATTCTGAGTGCCTGAAAAGGGATCACAGTAATCAGTTACAGAATTCTCATTCTGATTGTCATTTCTCTACTTACAAATTCACATAGAAATACAAATGTCAATGGATGTTTTCATCAGGCCCTAAACTACAGTTCCAGATTATCTATGAAATCTGCTGTAGCCTCTGCAAGCTGGAGGTGGGGTATAAGACACACAGAGGGATGCCCTTCTTCTCTCATGAATCTTTGATGTCATGATGACGAAAGGTGATTTCCATGGGGCTGTATGAACGTATAATAAGCAATGATCATCAGAAACTGTGAGATTATTCATGTATAGTAGGAAAGAAGAGGCAGTTGTGGCACTGTACAAATGCTCTGCTGTACCTTTGCTTTCTACATATGTCAAGCATACATTTATAAAAGCACATCCCAGTTGCATGCTCTTGCTGCATACGGACTTGCAGGGACTGGAAGGAAGAACTGCCCATCACAAGTGAAGATCAGGTTCGTGATCACCTGAAGAACCTGAAAGTGTTTAAGTCCATGGGACCCAACAGGGTACACCCATGGGTGCTGAGAGAACTGGCAGATGAGGTTGCTAAACTCCTATTATACTCCAAAAGTCATGGTGGTCTGGTGAAGTCCCCACTGACTGGAAAAGGAGAAACATAACTCCTATTTTCAAAAAGGGTAGGAAGGAGGAGCCAGGGAACTACAGGCCAGTCAGTCTCAACTCTGTGCCCGGTAAGATCATGGAGCAGATCCTCCTGGAGGCGCTACTGAGACAGGAGATTTGTGAAGAGGTGATTGGGTACAATCAGCATGGCTTCACCAAGGGCAAATCCTGCCTGACAAACCTGGTGGCCTTCTACGAACAGGTGACAACCTTAATGGATGAGGGGCGGGCGAATGATGTAATTTACGTGGACCTGAGCACAGCCTTTGACACTGTCCCGCACCACATTCTGGTCTCCAAGCTGGTGGAACGTGGCTGTGATGTGCGGACCACTAGATGGGTAAGGAACTGGCTTGATGGCCGCACCCAGAGAGTGGTTGTTGATGGATCCATGTCCAAGTGGAGGTCAGTGACAAGCAGAGTCCCTCAGGGATCAGTCCTGGAACAGTCTTGTTCAAGATCTTTGTCGATGACATGGACAGAGGCATTGAGTGCACCCTCAGCAAGTTTGCTGACGACACCAAGATGTTTGGAGCAGCAGACACGCTGGAGGGCAGGGATGCCATCCAGTGGGACCTGGACAGGCTGGAGAGGTGGACACAAGATAACCTGATGGGGTTCAACGAGACCAAGTGTAAGGTCCTGCATCTGGGTTGAGGCAATCCTAAGCATGAATACAGGCTGGGCAGTGACTGGCTGCAGAGTAGCCCTGAGGAGAGGGACTTGGGGGTGCTTGTGGATGAAAGGCTCAACATGAGCCGGCAGTGTGCACTTGTGGCTCAGAAAGCAAATCGAATCCTGGGCTGCATCAGGAGAAGTGTGGCCAGCAGGTCAAGGGAGGTGATTCTCCCCCTCTACTCCGCTCTGGTGAGACCCCATCTGGAGTACTGCATCCAGATCTGGAGCCCTTCTTACAGGAGGGATGTGGACGTTCTGGAGCGAGTGCAGAGGAGGGCCATGAGGATGATCTCCTACGAGGCCAGACTGAGAGAGTTGGGGCTGTTCAGTCTGGAGAAGAGGAGGCTCCTAGATGACCTTACTGTGACCTTCCAGTATCTGAAGGGGGCCTACAAAAGGGCTGGGGAGGGACTTTTTAGGATGTCAGGTAGCGACAGGACTAGGGGGAATGGAGCAAAGCTGGAGATGTGTAGTGGTTTTGAGGAGGAAGTTCTTTACCATGAGAGTGGTGAGAGCCTGGAATGGGTTGCCCAGGGAGGTGGCGGAGGCCCCATCCTTGGAGGTGTTTAAGGCCAGGCTGGATGAGGCTCTGGCCAGCCTGATCTAGAGTAGGGTTGCCCATGGTGGGGGGGGATTGGAATAGGAAGATCCCATGGTCCCTTCCAACCCTGACTGAGTCTATGATTCTATAACTTCTTCCCAGTGAGGGTGACAGAGCACTGGAAGGGGCTGCCCAGGGAGTTTGTGGAGTCTCCTTCTCTGGAGAGGTTTGGAGCCCGCCTGGACATGTTCCTGTGCTGCTTAATCTGGGGCATCCTGCTGTGGCAGGGGGATTGGACTGAATGATCTTTTGAGGTCCCTTCAGGTCCCTAGTGTTCTGTGATTCTGTGATTCTCTGGATGTCAGATCTGGAAGTTTTTATTCCTAATTATTTCTGCACAAGTGTTATTTTTTTGCATAGTGGGCTATTTTATGCAAATCTGGGCATGTGAACGAAGCACGATGTTTCCTGAAACTACTAACGTAGGTTTGTCTACCTCTGTACCAAGCTAGCTTACAGCGGTAGGCACTTTATGTTACTACTACATGACTCTTTAAAACCAAGGAGAAAGAAGCTTAGCCTCCACTAAACTGTTTGACAAGATCAGAATACACATAAAAAAAACAACCGAGAAGACATTCCAAGCTCATCACTTCAGAAAATGCTGTATTGTAATGTGGCAAAAAAGAAGCCATGAACAAGGACCTGTAATATTGTGTTCTGGCTAACATGAAGTAAAAAAGTACATGCTGCCTTAAATAGTTCAAAACTCTTGAGAAGTAACAATGTCTATGACAGTTTCTTCTCATTTCCCTTATTTAAGGAAACTGCATATTTGGTACAAACACCAATCATTGACTGATCCACGGTGAAGGCAGAAAGTGCCAGTCGTGTGAGCGGGAGTATGAAATGATCCAAATTTATTTTTCTGCTTTGTGTAACAGAAAACTCTGCTCTAACTAGGTCAAGCACAGTGAGACCTGCATATTGGTTCACAATCTTAGCTAAAAGGGACATCCTGTGACATTCAGCAGGAATATATGAAGGGTAAAATTTAAAGATACGTTAAATCAATAAATCACTGGAAGAGATTTGAAGTTCCTAGCCCTTTAGAAATCCAGAAGGATGAAACCAATGCTAGCAAAATGAAGATAGGCTCAATTCCACCTTTTTTTTTTTCCTACCTGTGAACTGTTTTTGACCTGGAGGATTTGTAACATAAGACTAAAATCTCCTTTAGGCAACGATTTACACCTTGCATACCAATAACTTGCTTACAGTTTACAGTGTTGACGTACAATATGTTCTGTCCTTATCCCTGGCATCAGATGATGTGCTGAAATGTGACATGCAGGCTCTGAAAGTAGCTAGAAGCTATGATTCCCATCAAGCAGAGAGGTTATAGGAGGAAACCAGATGGAATTTTTGCAGGTTAACCACAGGCATAACTGAACTAAATGTCCCAGTAACAGTGATGGTCCAGCTTAAAGACCTAGAAATTTAACTAGCTACTTCATTACTAATTTTAGAATGATGAGACCCATGATAACTTATTACAAGGTGTCTTAAATTAAGGTGTGCTTATGCATAGAAACCCAAAATATACAAACACGCATACAAACGGACAAAAACACCTGGATACAGGAAAATATTTAGATGTCCACACTCATAAAATAAACACATAAGTAGTTAAGTGGGTAAGTAAAAGCGACTAAACCATAGTTAAAATATTCACCTTTGAATTTAGAGTAAATACAATGCATCAGCATTTCTCAATGCATAGTATTTGAGTAGGCCGTGTCTTGCCCAAGCTTTGTGCTGATTTGTTGACAAAGACATCACAGCTCAGGGTACATAATGATGCAGCCTACTGCTGTCCAGGAGAGCTCAAAGAGGTCTCACTTTGGATTAATATGTATAATATTCAAGATAAGTCACCTTTGACAGGTACTTTTCCATTTCTGCCTAATTCAAGTGATGTTAGTGCATGCTCAGATTAGGTTTAAAACTTAAAAGTACTAGGTTTTAAGATTATGGATCCTTCCACTGGTTGTGCATGCCTACAACTTGCTGGATCTCGGGGTCCCGGTATCCCTGTTCTGTGCCATAACTCAAGTATAAGTGTACCAGGTCAGAAGGCTGACTGATCATCCAGTGCAATGTGCATCAGGAATCAGGTGCAACAAGCAGATGCCTCAACACTGTAGTCCATAGCAGGGGATAATTCCTGTTATTACCCTCAAAAAGCAGGGCAACAAGCACCCAGGTGCATTGAAGGGGTGTGTTAAGGCTCTGGAACATTGCTTTTAACTCTTTGTATTTGACTACTTCAATGGATTTTTGCATGACTCAGGCATGGGAGTTGTACTCTGTACTGAGTAGCCTATGAGTGAGGGAAAATGGTACAACCACAGAAGATATGAAAAGAAAATGAGAAAATTACCTTAGGACAGTGATGTAATTAGGATAAATTAGAACAGAGAGTTTCTTTTTTAGCTGTATTTTCTTGCATAAAATCAATTTTGCGGATTTTTAAAACAGTGGGTTTTTTTCTTGAAAGGTTTGGTAGAAAAACATTCTGAAATTTATTCTGTGCAAACTATGTAGGTCCTGTTAGTTTAAACTACGCAACTGTGTCTGGTCCCTGGAGAATTTAATCCAATATGCAGTCCAATATACTTGGACTCTGGGAGACTGTGTAAATTATGGTCATGAATGAAGGGCTGGGCTTCACACAACAGAAATTTCATAAAACACAGATTGTTTTTTAAGGTACAGGATGTGACAAATATGTTTGATGCAGTCTTCCTGAATAGCACCACCAGTAACTGAAATGATTCAGTCAAATATACTGACACTAGAACCCAAACTTGTTCCATTTGAGAATGTTCAAATTTTTTTTTAAGGAAAATTTTAAAAATTCAATGTATGTTTGGATTATGTAATAACCTTTCCCAGCCATTTTGGCTTTTGAAATCATGAAACTGGACAGTGTGGTAGAGAATCAGGGTTCTATTTTCCGTGCTTTATGAAACTGCAAAACCAGGTAAAAACAGAGGAACTTGGATTATGTGGAGCCTTAGAACTGAAGCGTCCAAGTTCAGAGGCTTCAAACTGTGTCCCCAGATTCTGCAGGGCTGCTGTGATTTGAATTTGAGTGGATTTCTTGGCCTGAGGGAATGGAGAGTTACTATGGCAATGTGTGATCAAGGGGCTTGGAATTCCAAGCTCTCCCTTCATTTCATCACTGGCCAATAATTGACTCTGTGAACAGGTTTGAGCTTCCTGTTTCCTGCTTCTTCTTCATTTCTGTCTGTCTGGAGAGGACCCACATGGCACTGGGCTGTGCATAGCAGCAGTCTTGCCCTAGGAACTTGCTGAATGGATAGAGAGAGAACAAGCTCTTCAGACATCAGTGGAGAAAAGGTTTTACCTGCAATCCGTTGTTTACTGAAATGGAGAGAGTTTTTCCCTTATTTGTGGCCATAGAAATTGACACACTGGAAATGGAGGACTAGACTGGAAACACATGGAACAGGGCATAAAATGCCTGCTGGCATGTGCGCGTGGACTGAATGGACTCCATATTTCTACAGGGAAAAAGAACTGCTGGAACTCCCTTCTGTTTGATGGGGTGGGGATAGCAGCTTGGCCCAGTTATGTAAGAAAAGTGACCCGTTACTGTATGTCTTTGTGGTGAATTAAATGTGTCTTATTGTTTTTCCCTAAATTGCGCTAGTTTTTGGCTTTGCCTGCAATTTATAGGTGGGTTTTGAATAATCTTGATTTTTTTGTTTTAGCCCATTAACACAGTAGCTAAATTAATCTTGGATCTGATCAACTAATCAACTGATGACAAGAGCACAGAAGGAAAACTGATGTGCAAAGTGTGTCATGCAGCCTTCATGAATTTATCACTTACTGATGGTCAGAAAAGAATGTCGTGAAGGGATATTTCAACCACTTCTATTACATTTCCTCTATCTCACAGAGAGGTTTCTCAGCAAGATTTTTACAAAGAAACTTCATTTGCAGTTAAACTTACAGTTTACCTTACAAAATCTTAATTGTCAGACCTACTTTTCTACCTGTGTGTGTGTGTTTTTAGATGATTGCACAGTGACACTGCAATGTTTCTGTCAGGTAGTATTGCAAAAGCAGTTACAGAAACAAAGGGAAGGCTTGACCTCAAAAGATCAGAGAAGGACTGTCACTGCATATCCATCTTTCTGATTTTCATAAATGTTTCAAAGCAGAAGTGAAAGAGAGTCATCTTTCAAAGGCAGAAGGAGAACCTGACAGAAACATAACTGCTCTGACCACAAAGCAGTTGCTCTGTAGCAGTTGTTTAGCCAAATATGAGGTTCACACCAGCAAAATACGTACAAAGATTGGTAAATTGTCCAAAAGATACACTTCAAATGGAATAAGAGCAGAAATGGAATGCTTCCAACACTTTTAACTTAGACCGAAGTCCAGGAGAAAATCGCCCCAAAATAATGGATTTGTTTTTCTCAGTGGCACAGTGCAGCAATTTGCAGTTTGGAAATGACATCTGTTCTTATTCAGCTGCTGTGCCCTAGAGGTACTTCATTGGATAATGAAGCTATGCACTGATTTATAACAAAATTATGTCTTTGCTGTTTAAGGGTCTGAATTTTGTGACCTGAAATAAAAGAACAAAACCAATTTGCTTTCCAGTACAGTGGATACTGCATCTTGGAGTGGGGTAAATGTTATCATTTTAATATTATTAAAGCATGCTGTTAAACACTTTTAAAACATAAATGAAAGAATTAAAACAGAATTATCACATGTTGAACAGCGTAACGTTCAACTGTATACTGCAGAAATCTGCCTGAAGAATGCTTGAAATACAGTGTACTCCTCCTAAAAGCAACCAGCCCAGGCCCAAAGAGAAGGCAAGTCTTTCTGAAAGTGTCTCATGGAACTGATATTTTCAGCATCAGACCAGACCTTTGTTTGCACTATTTTTACTTTGCCTGAACTTTTGTGACATCATCACACAAAATCTGATGGCTAGAAGTAATTTACATATTGAATCCAGAACATTTAGTAGAACATCAGTTTATGTTTTTTATTCTTATTTAATCTTTTTAGCAAAATTCCAGATATCATGGGTTTTTCCTAGGAACCCCTTTGTGTAGGAGGACTAATACACTGAACATTCAAGGCCAATTTCTGGAAAACTTTTGTGTGGGAGAGCAATTACTCTTGCTAGAATTGGTTTATCTCCTTTCTGGTGTGAACCTAATCTAAGCAAATTTTCAGGGACTTTGCTCTCTTCCCTCAAATCTGTTGAGTCTGACGGTCTGTGGGTGAGACTTGCTCAGTTTCTTCACTCTCATCAGTGATTTTCACATGCCTTCATTTGAAACACTACAAGGAGACTCTTTCATGGTCCTGCATGCTAGATAATACCTGTTTCGATTTGTAATATCATACGGACAAGAAGAGCACACTACTTGGAGTCTCAGCTCAAAAGAGTACTGGAGCAATGCGTGCTCCCAGATGCAAATAACTTCTGTGGTATTTCCTCGTCCCATAACCCTGAGTCACAGTATCCTTTCTTCTATCAAAAGCCCCAACATGAAAGTCTCACATGTAACGGAGACAGAGGTCCAAGAAAGGTCTGTAATAAACTTATCCTGATGATGCAAGTTTCCCCTTTAATGGAAAGGGTTGTGCGTAGAAGTTAGTTTAAACAGCATTGTGACTATACATGTGAAAGGTATCTAAAGGTTTTGGCCTGGGTAGATCAGTCAACTTCATTAAACCACTGCATAATCCAACATCAGGACACTTTCAACATGGGGAAGATGAAAAATTAGAAAAATGGGAGGACTGAAGGTATGAGACCACACGGAATGCTGCACTTAAAACCTGAAGACCTATTTCTGCTATCAGTGTTTATACCTTCTGCTGTCAGTTTCTCCTTTCATGAGACTGCCATAGACTTAAAAAGAAAACTTTGTAAGTTTTAAGAATCTCAGTAAATCAGCACAGTTTTCTTCTTCTCCTGACCACCACCTGTATGGGTTAGACCACACAGTACATGAATACCTCCGAATAGAAGCAATATATGTGCTCCCCACCCATCAGGAAGCCAGTGTAAATCCGAGTACAGCAAATATAAACTGTTGATGTCTTGTCTCATTTATTTTACACATTGCTCAATAAAGTGTATTTTCACAATGTTTTAAAAATTTTCTGTGATGAGTTATATACATGATAGAATCATGGAATAATTTTGGTTAGAAGAGACCTTCAGGATCATATGTGTGTGTATATCTGTGCAGTGCTGCACACAACACATACAGGTAACACAGAACCACACACACAGGCAGAATTACAGAGTCCTGTAAAGTTCCTTTTGTCTGAAAAACATGAAAAATTCAGAACTAGGGAACACCTTTCTTTAAAATTTGACTAGACACACTACAGTTAAATGTTTAATTTAGCAGAAAGCTGAAAAGAGAGTCTGAAGATCCATTGAACTACTGTCCAGTAGAAGTGAATGTGGTTGTCACCATTTGTCAGTTTGGTAAAACATAACGTGCACATAACATGGCATCAGATGATTTGTCTCTATCTTTGACCTTTTGCTGGTCTGTGTAACCTCATACAGATGTATTCTTACTAAATGGACAATATCTTATATCCCTTAAAAAATAATCTGACTGTTTAAATCATGCAGGCTTTGTTGTGAACACACCTTAGCCTATATAAAGAGAAATAGTATTTGATAAAAGGTCACCCATTCTCCAGGGTGCTTTAATGGCAATAGTTAGTACTAGCTATGATGCTGAATGACACAAGTAATGATGGAATTCAATACATCACAGAAACACAGAATCACAGAACATTAAGGATTGGAAGGGACCTCGAAAGATCATCTAGTCCAATCCCCCTGTCACAGCAGGATCATGGAAACAACTGGTTAAACATTTTCTCATCACCTCCCAGATAGGATTTTGCTCTAGGGTGCAGAAACGAGAGCCCCAAGCACCCTTCTGCCCTACATGGGAACACCAGCAACATCATGTACAGGGTAGGTTGGCTGATGAGGTGTTAGGGAGGCACAAGGCATGGGAATAGGGGTATGAGAAGAGCCTTGGAAAGGATAACACATGGAGGCATGAAGGGTCCTCGGGCACCCCTGTGTTTCATTTCACATGAGTGTGAACTGTTACCCTTTTTTTAAATTTAGAGGGATGGACTGTACTTCTGATGTAACTAACCTGAAGCAGTCCCAAAATTAAACATCTCATCAAATTATTTGACCAAAGAATATGGATGCTATCACTTACCACAAACCTGAGCTCACTGTGGTTTGTGTTTGTCTAAATTCTATTTCTGCTGCGAGGTGAGGCATCCTGTGCTGCTCTTGCAAGTTTCTGCTGCTGAGTCTTGCTCTCAGTACTGTTCTTGCTAATTGTGCACTGCTTTTACGAACAATTGCTTGTTTTAAGTGGCACCTTCTAATTCAAACTCCTAAACTTTGCACAACTAAGTGCTGCAGATTGCTGAATGAGTGAAAGGTTGCAGATTTCCCTATCTCTGTGAGATAATGAAACCTCCAAACAGCACTTGCAAAATAACAGCTTGCTAGCTGTTTATGAGATCCATAAATTACCGCTTGTGGTAATTCTGCAGATTAGCACTTTCTGCATATTATTCATTATAGATTTTGCTAGGAGGCCTGTAAGTATTCAGTGCTTTAGAACCACGAGTAATATATTGACTGCATCACTAATGTGGTAGTTCTGTTTGCAAACCCTCCCTGAAGTGCAAAGACCAAATTGTGAGAAAGCCCTGCATGTGGTGAAGCTGAAGCAGTGGGAGCTGTAAGTTTCAGTGTTCCTATATGTGAGAACCCATAACAGTACAGTCCCACAAACAGAATTTTTTGACAATCATTAAGCATTTGGCTTAATGAATATGTCACGGATGTGGAAAATCAGCTAAGGCACTAAATTGTCTGATGCTGGTTATATCATACGACTACTTAGGATGATCTGGTTGGAAGCACCACAACAAACACTGTTGTGGTTTCAATTTGATGAGTTTCTTGGTGTGAGGGAATGGGGATCTACTGTGATCAAGGGGTTTGGAATTCCAAGCTTTCCAAGTTCTTAACTCATTGCTATGTTCAAAGGACTTGTTCTTTGTCTTACAGCCAGAAGAATTTCAGGAGTGCTGATGATTTTGTTTGTTATAGTGAAGGCTCAGTTCAGTTTCCTAAACAGATGTCTTGATATTATCTGAGATAATCACAGGGGATTTACTCATAAAGCAGAGAATCTACAGAAAGACTGTGCCATCCTGAAGCAGCCTGGAGGTTGGATGGGATAACAGAGGGCATCTCAAAAGACCGTACAGTACCATGTTTATGCAAACTTGCTGTCTAATATTGCCTCTGTACCCAGCACAATCTGAGCTCTAGGGCTTCTCTAGCTGTCTGAAGTCTTATGTATGATGAGAGCATTCAAACTGGTTACAATGGCCAAAGTCCTCTGCCTAACAGAGCGCTCACTGCTCTGATTACAGGATAGTGATCACAGCTTAAAACTTAACAACTGAAGATTCACCTAATGGTTTTAGAACACTTGACAATTAAGGGAAATTTGGACACTGTTATATTCTGAAAATCATTCCTTAATAGCAGAGTGCCGACTGGCTAATTTTATCACTGAAATATTTGACTCCTGTTTTTGAATTTAGAGGGATGGACTGTACTTCTTGTGTAACTTTAACGTTTTGTTTGAACATGCCTAAACCTGAAACAGTCCTAAAGCACCTGCAGATTCAGAAATTGTTATTCTCAATGGTAATATTCTTTTTCCTCTTACTATATGAGCTATGATTTCCTTTCCTAAGTTTCTTATCACAGTGTTCCATGAGATGTATCTGATGGATAATAGCCGTTTTCCTTTTCACAGATGTAACAGCATGTGTTTTTGATGTTGAGACAAATTTTTACCTCGTCCTACTCTATAAATCTGCAGGCCTACAAACCCCAACCGTTTTGCCTATATTATGCTGACAGTGAGAAGTAAAAAAGAGAATTTTGCTGATAATATGTTCCCTACTCTTAGTGTTTCTTTCATCTGGAATGAGATCAAGAAACAAAGCATGAAGAGGAGATAACAGGACATAAATGATGATATTTTTTATTGCTTTGTCAAATTTGAGCTGAATTTTCAAAGAGCTTCTTTTACTGGGATTTTGTTATTTCATTTTACAAGTAAATTAGTCTCTGAATCTGTTAAATATTTTCAGCTGAAGTTGCATATAAGGTGGTCAACTGTTTCAAGTCTTATTATTAACATGAGCCTTCAGTCCCACAGGCTGTCAGCCCCTGCCCCAGCAAAACCTCAACAGGTTTGGTCTCCAAGTCCCTAAAGCCCAGAGACCTGACCTGCCATTGGTCTTGCTGAGCTGTGCCACTGTATGCACCCACATCCCATCCCCATTCTCAGGGCAGTGCCTGCTGACAGGGGTTGGGGCTGCCCCAGTGCTAGGATTTTGGATGCCCCCAGTACAGGTGGTGAGGGTTTAACAAAGCCCCATGTCGGACAAGAGGCAGGATAGGCAGAAACTGAAGTTACATACAGCAGAGTTTAAGCACAATAATTTCTTTCTTTTTAGCCATAATGAGATAAAAAACCATCACACTGTAATCCCTTACTGAGTATATTGTACCTTGGAGGCTTTGATTCAAAGAAGGTACATACAATCTTCCTTTTCAAAAACCATAGGCTGACCACCCTTTGCTTTGAAAGGTGACACCAGTCTCCACCTGTGTGGGAGTTTATCATGAAGGACCCTCACCGAGAGCATAAGGCCCAGGACTCTGTCTCTTTGCTTCAGACAATTCAGAATAAGAGCCTGTCCCAATCATCAGTTTGTGGTGTTGGGGCTGAAATCTGGAGCAAGGGAAGCTTATACACCTAAATGTGATCAATAATTCAATATGCTTTAGTATCCCTTTTTATGTCCCCTCCTAAGAAATAGAAAAAGTCGAATCAGTAGCTTGGAGATCATGCCACACGCTAAAGCACAAGAACACTGTGTCTAATGACTTTGGTTTGAAGGCTGCACATGGATTTTTCACACCACTGAATATTTCTAGACCTAGCCAATACTTGGAGCAAATATTGTCAGAATTTTTACTGACTAGTAGACTGTAGGTCTCTATTTGATGAATGATGAAAAAGGGAAAGCATTACTAACCCTTTTCAGAGAGGTGAAAGATATTTTTGCGTTTCCACTGTTCTGAAAAAATGCAATCATTTTATTAAAGCTTTTCTGGGATTAATGGCTCAGTTGCAGGTATTTCAATTTACAAAATAAATAACATCTCATCAATGAAAATGAGCAAAACACGCAAAGGACTGGATTAAAAAGAAATCCCAAACAAACGGAGCACTGGAAGTTGTTATTAATAGGAACAAAGAAAGAGAGGTAATGAATAATTCATGTAATTATTTTGGAAAATATCTTTTAGAAAAAACTTAATATGTGAGGAAAAGGTTTATTCCTCAGTCTTGTCTTTGTTGGCTGCTTAAAGTCAGAGGTATAAAGAAGAGAAGAAATGAAAAACTCATAAATGTGAATGTGTTTTTCCAGAGGGAATCCTTTAAAAACAGCTGTAGCCAAACTGTGACACAGCATTAATCTCTGTCATGTTTGAATCCCTCAGATTTATTATAGTCTTTCCGAGTCAGAAAACAATTAGGAGACGGAAATGTTCAGATGCAAGATCCAAGCCCTTTAGCACAGAACTAACCTTTCTCCTGTGCTGGAAGATGGAAGGGAGAAAGTGATGGTAGACAGCAGGTAAACGCCTAACCCCACTGCTCTAATATAAGCACTACTTGGCTAAAGCTGGAGTTGCCGCATCGCAGCACATTTGGGAAATTTACAATATTCTCTTTGAAAAGTACCAATTGACAATACCTTTTAATTTTCCTCATGTACCTGAACAACGAGAAAGAAGCAAGAAGAAGGGAGAAAGTTGTTCTTCTAGCCTGTTTAAGTATCCAAAAGTAGTGCAAGCTCTACAGCCATTGTAATGAGATGAACATTTTCAGAAGGATGTGCATACGATGTTTTTTAGGCCTTTTCTTCTCTCTCTGCTAACTGCAGAGATGACTTGGATGACCATCTTATACTAGATACGTCAAATTGAATGACTTTAATCCAGTTTGCAAGTTAGTAAGTGTTGTACTTTGTGAGGATGTCTTAGCATAATTTAAGATCTATTTGATTTTCAGCTGAATGAAGATGCCTAGAGAAATTTATTCTGTCCTTGCAGGATCCCCATTAATTAATTGTTCTAATAAAAGAACTATGATTTATTACCTGTTATTGCTCAGATATATTTCAGAGAGTGTTCCCCCAAGGTTTGTGGCCACAAGGTTACTTACTAATGGTTTGTGCATCACTAATATGTGCTCAGACTTTTTAGTCAAATACTTCAAGATCCAAATTTGGCTCTGTATTTCTATGGAGAGTAAGGACTGGCTATGCTAGAGGTAAGATAAACCTCTGTCTCTGACATAAATATCAGTCAAACATTTTTAAATTTTGCAGTAGTACGTAGGACATGATTTGTCATATTAAATCATTTGAATCTGTTAGGTTCTGTACTCTGAATCCTTCGGTAGTCAGATGATTCAAAAAGGGCTTCAAGACAAGGGCAAATGCTTCCAGGCAACACAGAATTGTTACGTGTGGCTGAGTGCTCCAAAGCTTGCTCATAACTAAATACCATTGAAGTTCCAAAATACACAGTTCTTTCTTATTACTGGTCAGCACATAATCAATTAACAGCCTGAGTTAGAAAGAATTTTTCATAAAAATTGGTCTTCAAAACCACTTAGCCAATAAAATCAACACCAGCTTTTAGAGCCAATATAATTTTCTTTAGAAAATGTGTCTGCAAAAGTCTGCATAGTAATCTCAAATAAAGATTGCAGCTAGGTAAAAATATTGGGTTTTGTGTACTATTTCTAGAGGGAGTTGACAACTAAGACAGTAATCAAGGCACCTGTCTTTTGCATTGTAATGATGCTGTGTATTTCTCCTACCCAATCCCCACAGACTCTCTGGGTAGTCGATAAAAGGAAATACGTTCTTCCAAGAACATAATGTGTCTTCTGTCTTCAGTCACCTCATGCAGTATCTCTTTCTCTGTTTCCTAGATAAAAGCTGGAGAAACTTGCTCTAACATAGCTGACTAAATTACTCACTGAAGGTTGACATCTCTGCGTGAGATTTTAATACTAATTTCAGAAAATCATGAATACTGTGCTCACATATTTTCCTCTGTTTTTCTTTGTTTATGTTGCCCAAACCACTCAGATCAAGAGCATTTGTTTTGTTCAGGACTTTATGATATCCATTTTTATAATTGATTTGTTACTATTTATTAATTTTATTTCAGTTTCAAGCCTGCTACATGATCATGTGAATTCATGTGCTTGCTTTTAATCATCCCTATATCATACATTTTTTTAAAACAGCTAGCTATGACATTGCTTGTTAACAACTCATTAGAAATGTTTTCTGTAAATATGTTCTAAAATAAATTATTAATGAATTTGATGGCATCTACTAATTATTTAATAAATATTAATAAAGAACATGCACACAAATGTTAATGTAAAATTATACTGTATGATTAATGGTCTTTTATCCAACTATCATCAGTTAAAGATGGTTATTATGCTTCCATGTTTGGGGGAATATAAAATACAAACTATTTTAGAAAATTATTATTCACTGAAAGTGGCATAGAATTTTATCCAATTTTTCACATAAACTGTGACAAATAGTTCTTGATTTACAGCAAAAATCTCTTTAATCTACTTCACAGAATAAAAAGGACTGAATAACAAGTAACACAAGCAACAAAAGACATAAGTCAGTACTGCGATTGTCTCACTCATCCCCTTGGTAACTCAGTTTGGGTTGTAGAATTTGTGACAGAAATATCGTTAGTTCACAAACTGCCTGTTACCTGCAGTACAAACAAAACTGTCAGCTATTAGCTTGACAGTCTAAAATGCAGATATGTGACCTGGAACATGCCCAACCACCCCAGAAATCCAGTCATAAGTACAAGGATATCATGAAGAGCACACGAGGCTCTTTCTTTTTTGTTTGAATAATTTCCCTCCTCATGAGAACTACAGCAAGCAGAAGTGAGGGACAAGAGCCAGAAAAGTGCAGCTCACACCTTGTCCAGTGACCTGCCACAATTTAGATGTAGACTTTGCTACGTACATAAGCTGAATATACAAAACGAAGTGTGGAAACAGCTGCATGATAGGAACGATATGACTTATCAGAGGTAGAATAGGACATGAACAAACCTGGGAGTGCTATTCGGAACCCATGCTCCAGACTTGTCTCTCCTCTGAGCTGTGCAGAATTATTGCTATTACACTAGTACGACAAATCTTAATCGCACAAGTGTGTCTACCCAAGTGTAAAACAGTGGCAATTCATGGGTAAAGAACTTTTCTGTAAGGCTCAAAAGCATCTCGACTGATATTTTTAACAGTGTTTTTTGTAACACATTCCAGATTCTCTACCAACAAAAGTGGTCACAGTAGGTGATGGTAGAAACTGAAAGTATAAAGTAGTAGTTAATGTTTCATTCTCCGTACAGGGTAACACAGAATCACAAAATGGGACCTCAGAAGATCATCAACTCCAATCCCCCCACCACAGCAGGACCACCTAGATCAAGATGCACAGGAACATATCAAGACAGGTTTCAAACATCTGCAGAGAAGAACATTCCACAACCCCCCTGGGCAGCCCGTTCCACTGCTCCATCACCCTCACCATGAAGAAGTTGCTTCTCATACTGATGTGAAACCTCCTATGTTCCAGTTTATACCTGTTGCCCCTTGTCCTATAATCAGATGACACTGAGAAGAGTGTGGCTCCACCCTTCTGATATCCACCCTTCACATAATTATAAACATTAATGAGGCCACCCCTCAGTCTCCTCAAGACTAGAGACCCAGCTCCCTCAGCCTTTCTTCATCAGCGAGATGTTCCTCTCCCTTCAATATCTTTGATGATGGATCTGTGCTGGACTCTCTCCAGCAGTTGCAAATATTCTTGAACTGAGTGGCCCAGAACTGGACACAATATTCCAGATGTGGTCTCACCAGGGCAGAGTAGATGGGGAGAAGGACCTCTCTCAATCTACTAACCACTCCCCTTTTGATGCACCCAAGGATGCCGTTGGTCTTCTTGGCCACAAGGGCATATTGCCGGCTAACAGTCACCCTTCTGGCCATGAAGACCCCCAGGTCCCTTCCTCATGCACTGCTCTCCAACAGGTCAGTCCCTAACCTATACAGGTACCTGGAGTTGTTCTTGCCCAGATGCAAGACTCTACACTTGCCCTCGTAACAGTTAATTAAATTTGTCCCTGCCCAGCTCTACCCAGGTCTTGCTGAATGGCAACACAGTCTGCTGGAGTGTTGGCCATTCCTCCCAGCTTTGTGTCATCATCAAACTTGCTGACAGTGCACCCTAATCCGTCATCCAAATCATTAATTAATAGATTGAACAGGACGGGTCCCAGTACCAACCCTTGAGGTACTACACTAGATACAGACCTCCAATGGGACTCTGTCCCATTGACCACTACTCTCTGGCTTCTATCCCGCAGCTAGTTCACGATCTACTTCACTACTCGATCATCCAGTCCACACTGCCTCAGTGCTGCAAGGATGCTGTGGGAGGTTGTGTCAAATGCTTTACTCAAGTCAAGATAGACAACATCCACTGCTTTGCCATCATCTATTCACCTGGTTGTCCCCTCATGAAAGGCTATCAGGTTGGTCAAGCATGACTTTCCCTTTGTGAAGCCATACTGATTGTCCTTAATAGCCCTTTTGTCCTGTATATACCTGGAGACAGACCACGGAAAAATTGTTCTATTATCTTTCCTGGGATGGAGGTGAGGCTGACTGGTCTATAGTTAACTGAGTCCTCCTTACCGTTTTTGAAGATTGGAGTGACATTTGCTATCTTCCAGTCCCCAGGCACCTCTCCTGATCCCCATGACTTAGCAAAGATGATGGAATGTGGCCTAGCAATGACTTCTGCCGTCTCCCTTAGCACATGCGGGTGCATCCCATCAGGGTACACAGATTGCTTAAGTGATCTTTAACCTATTCTTCATCAGCCAGGGCAAACTGTTGTCCCAACTTCCTCTGTGGCCTTAGTGATTTGCTGCTTGATATCAAGACAGCCTCTAGTAGCACAGACAGAGGCAAAGAAGGTGTTCAGTATCTCTGCTTTCCCTGCAACCTCTGTCTTCAGGGCACCCATCTCATTCAACACTGGGTCTACATTGCCTCTAGTTTCAGTTTTACCTGCAGTGTATTTGAAGAAGTCCTTTCTGTTACCCTTGACCTCTCTTGCAAGGTTTAATTCCAAGGAGGCCTTGGCTTTCCTAGTTGCATCCCTACAATCTCTTGCCAGAGCCTTATAATCATCCCAAGTGGCCAGTCCCTCCTTCCATGACCTATAGACTTTCTTTTTCCTCTTCAGTTTGCCCAGCAGTTCCCTGTTTAACCACACAGGTCTTCTGGCTCCCTTCCTTTACTTCCTCCGAATTCAGCTCAGTCAGAAAGCTGTGCAAGTTTTTGTTCCATAGATTGGGGAATAGACAACAGGCAGGAGCAGAAATATCTTTGCATTTTGTATAATGTAAAGTGGGGTCAGAACCAAGTACATAAATTTTGAGCTATATTGATGTTGTTTTGTTTAATGTGGCAACATTTTAGCACACTAGTCACACAAAACCTTTTAATCATTTAATATATTACACATTTCTGTCAACCAAACATTCTATTAAATTTCCTGTAACTATATTGCATATGTGGGTAACAGTGCGACAGAGCAAAGCATCTATTATTGGATCACAGTAAAAAACCTAAACTCAAGCAAAGAGAATTAAAAATGTCACAGAAATTATTAATGTCGTTATTAATAGCTAGGTCCTTGTCACAACATATTATAACATTTCCTTTGGAGACATTACAATGCATCATGTAGAATGGACAACATGACCTAATAGATCTTTTCTATCTCTTTTCTCACATAATCATGTCAATCAACACTACAGAGTCGGTAATTTATACCTCCCAGTGCTTCCAGACTACATTATTGTAATCCAGTCCTATTACATGGATTTAAAAACTGCAGCTGCGACATCACCGTGTTTGTTTCATCTGAAGGCGCTGAGGGCAGAGTTACAATAAAGGTGAGGACCTCTTTTACCCAGTTGTAGTACCAGAAATTGTTGTCTTAACCTTTCTTTAAAGTGACATAGGCACTTATTTTGACTGGACATCATCTCTTTTCAAGCTGTGCAGGAGACAGAAAGGATATTATTAAGATTTCCTAAGCTACTCATCCTTCCTAGGGGGAAATAATGGTGGAAATAAACACACAAAAAGTATAGTCAACATTTTATCCTAATGTTCATAATTTGGAAACAACATTTTTCTGAACAGATAGTGCATTGTCAAGTATTTATCCCTGGTGATTCCAGTGTATAAATCGATCATACATTGGTAAGTGTCAGTGTTTTATTCTTAAAGCTACATATCAATTCTAACTTTCATTACATTTCAATTCTAGAGTATGTAAAAAACTCAACCATAAAGCTCTTTACTCATTCACTTGGAATTAATTTGAAAGTAATTTTTAAAAAGGTTCCATATTGTTTAGATTCCTGGGTCTTTCTAGATTTTGTTTCTAAAAAAGAATTTGTTCTTCCACTTCTGCGTTTTCACTAGGAATGGACCTACATTTTTTTTGAATTTTAAGGGCTTGAGGAAAGCTATGACTGAGGGAAGAAGAGGAAACTATTCTGAAGTACATGGTTTCTTAATCCTTTTCAGTGCACCCATTGCATTTTTGGGAATGCAATATTTTTTATGCAGATAAGATATATCAAGCCTGTTGCAAAGTTTCACTATTTTAGTGATGCTTGTGTTTCTGATGCCAGGCTCTTCTCAATGTCATCTAGTGATAGGACAAGGGGCAATGGTTATAAGCTGGAAAATAGGAAATTCCACATAAATATGAGAAGGAATTTCTTCCCAGTGAGGGTGACAGAGCAATGGAAGAGGCTGCCCAGGGAGGTTGTGGAGTCTCCTTCTTTGGAGATCTTTAAAACCTGCCTGGATGTGTTCCTGTGTGACTTGGTCTAGGTGATCCTGCTGTTGCGGGGGGATTGGACTAGATGATCTTTCGAGGTCCCTTCCAATTGCTAATGACTCTATGATTCTTTGATTTTGCAGAGGAAGTATCTGAATCAGGTCAGAGTAATTTTATTAGCTAAAATATGTACTACGAAAATATGAAGTCAGGTACTTGGAGGTATTTGAAGGCAAACTAATTCTGTGTAGAGAGAGTTCACTTCCCATAAATATAACGTCGACGAAAAAACCTCTCATAATTCCAAAATTTTCTGTACAATTAACAAAGTATTTGAAAAATCTATTATGCAAAGTAAAATATTTGAAGTTAATTTATCTATAGAGTACTTTCTCTGAGCAAGCAATATTTGATCCAGTAGCATAGCTGGAGAAAAATATTCTAATTTTAAATTGGTCTGTAGAACAGAATTCTATCTTGTAGTGTTCCAATTAGCAGCTGCAAATGATGATGCATTATTAAATCCAAGCTACTTAATTGTGGCATATATTTAAATATTCCTAATAGATTTTATTATGCAAGATACAGCTATGTCATTTGGTAGGAACAAAAAAATATACCAAACCCAGTTATATCAGGGAAGTATTATTTCCATGGTTTGAAGCACGTGTGATCACAAAGAAACTGTGCTCACTATTAACGACACATCATATTTTCTCTGCTAAAAGAGGAGGAAATATTTTGCTTGCAGTAACAGAGAATTTATTCTACAAATTTGGATCATTCTGAGCATAAGTGAGTCCTGACAAACTTCCTCCATTCCTGTGAGAATTAAATCACAGAATCACAGAACATCAGGGATTGGAAGGAACCTTGAAAGATCATCTAGTCCAATTACTTGCCAGAGCAGGATCACCAAGACCAAGTCATGCAGGATAATCAATACGACTGAATAAGGAGAATATTATGGTGTAGGTTTTTTTTAGCTCTTCACAATCGCCTTGTCATTGTCTCTATCTTCACCAAGAAAATCAAGAATTTTATTCCTAGATGCCATACCAGCATGATTTTTCTACATTCCAACCCACAGAGTGTACCATTCCCCAGTTTAGTGTCCCTGTATACACATAGACAAGGAGCCAACTTTGCTAGTTGAAACAAATGGGCTGTTTTCTTAAACAGCCAAGCTCAAAGTAGTGAGTTCTGTTTTTAATCAACAAAAGCTTGTTTTGTGGGGCACTGTTTCTAACAAGTCAGATTTTAAAGGTCTTTGTGTGAAAAAATTTTAAATAGCCAAGAATATAAGATATTTTCAGAGGTTTCTTGGTACCTAAATGTCCTTTATTTCAACTATAAGAAAGATCTCATGAAGCATCATTTTTATATTTAGATCTAAATACGTCTACAAATCTGATTCCTTGTCACTTCAAAATGTCCTATTCATTGACTATTAACTCTTAAAATTGCAAATATATTTTAAATTTGAGTCCTACCTGACATATATTCAGCAAGAAAGCAATCCTCAAATATGGTGGCTGTTAAAATGAAACTTCTACTTCATAGAATCATAGAATCATAAGGGATTGGAAGGCACCTCGAAAGATCATCTAGTCCAATCCCCCTGCCACAGCAGGACCACCTCACTGGACAAGCCATGGAATCAGGGTCACTCAAGGTAGGAAGGAACCATCATCCAGTTCCAACCCCCCAACCACCTCCTTGGGCAACCCCTTCCAGGCTTTCACCATTCTCACGGTTCTATTTGTTGAAAATATTGCTCATCTTTCATTAGTACTGTATTTTTCTAGTACTGTATGATTCTTAGTTTCTATTTCTGTAGAATATTAGATGTGCTGTCTTTTTGTGCCTTTGATGAAAGACAAGTTCAATCCTCTACGTATGAAATTAGTTATACTAAGGCCTGGATAATTATAAGCTTTGAAATAAATTTAAAACTGTGTGTTAATAATCTACAGGAAATTAATTTTAAAACTTGACGCTTTAAAGTCAAATTTCTGTACAGCTTTGTTTCTTTTTAGGCTATTTTTTTACTTGCCAGTTTTGGTATCAGGCATATAGGGCTGTATTGAGTCACTGCTCATTTGAGTGTTAAAATTCAATTTGCAGTTGCACAGATGTTCTGAGATCCTCTGAATCTAATGAGGATGACTCATACAGATGAGTAAAGAGGATGGACTTTGAGTCCTCTAATGTTTTCTGAGATCAATGTATTCCAGATGAAAATCATTCAGCCTAATCCATGCTATCAGCTTGTACTGCCCATTATCTTTGTCCTCTTTCCTTGTCTTGCTGCTAAAAATGTGTGTAAAAATGAGCAGGTTTTAGTGACCATTACCTGACTTGCAATGATGACATCATATTTTCTACCTTATTTTTACATTTCCCTTCTAATGGCCTGTATCACTCCTTGAAAAATTTTGTTATATTTTTATCCCTTACATTGAGGTGACACACATTATTGTGTCCTTAATGCTACTTTGTTAGTATCATTAGATTATTTCCTAATTTAGAGTTAATACTTTCATTTTAAAAAAAAAGTAGCTTTGAGTAAATCCTATTTGTGCATGTGAAGTTTTATCTGTCTGATTTTCATCCTCAGATAGATGAAGGATTTGTTGATATTCCAGTTTATGTCACAATTTATTGTCACTGCAAAGTGGTGTGTATGTGTGTGAGAGGCAGTGAACAAGATATTATTTTTCACCTGTGTACATAGACTGAGGAACTCTTGCTGCTTTTTGTTCAGTCTGAGTCCATCATGACCTGGCTTTCTCATTACGGCTTCGCTGCAAGTAAAGAGGTAAGAAAGTAATTTCTGCCATCCAGGTGAATTTGTGCTCAGATTTTTAGTAAATATGTGTATCAAAAGGGCACGTGGACACTTTGAAAGGGTATACAGAGTGTGCCCCTCAAGCATATGTTCCATTTTAGTAACTTTACAGGAAGTATAACTCTATTGAGGAAGAGGTAAAATTGATTCCACTGCAGGTCAAAGCTCTTGTGAAAGACATTTACGTTGGAAGGAGGATCTATTTGTATTTTGGGAACCCATAATCCTTGATGCTCTTTGAAGCATGGAAGCATGCATTTTCCAGCAGCACTACTTCTCTTTTCTCTATGGCCAGCAAGTACAATTATGCCACATCAGTATGCCATATGCGCCTCTTGTAAGCCTCCTCTTACGTTTCCGCTGCCCTTACAAAGCACAGCCATGTGATTGTTCAAAAAGGACTTTATATTCAACCTAATGGATACATTAGCTAGAATAATACATATAGAGTATCCTTAAAATATTGATATTAAATATTCTGGTCCTGTAATTACCATTGTACTCTAGATCATGGGATTAAATATAAGCCTGTATTACGGTACTGTTTGATTTAGAATTTCTTAGCTTACTGAAACGTATAACTAGTTGTGCTATACTGTGAAGACCAGTAGAGATTTTAACTCCAGTCCACAACCCTGTTTGTGAATTTCATATAAAATCTAACAAAGAAAATGAATGAGTGATCTATTAATGGTTATGTTTATATTTAATGAAATTAACAATGCTATTTTAAACAAGAAAAAAGACACTTGCTTTGAAGACAAAGTCAATTTAGGGTTAATTTATTTTTTTTTTTATGGTCTATGCAACCTCTTTCACTTTCCCCTTTGGGACCAAAAGTGCTGGTGTTCTAAATTCAGTTAGTTGTTATTCTCATGTGTTATTTTTTTTTTTGGGGCTTTGATGATGTGAATAATTTTTGGCTCAGTCTGAGTATTTCAGTCCTGAAAGGATTGAAATCCCAAATTCAAAAGGATGTTAGATGCCCTCAGTAGTTTTCTGAAAGCAATGACTCCAGCTCAGGGTTGGCACCAGTGGTTTTTGATTTGTTGTTTTGGTTCTGAATGTCTTTGAGTTTTGTGGCAATTAATTGGAATACATTCTTGTCCATGCTTACCATATAGTGACTGCCATATAGACAGTCACTCTTCAAATACTCTGGGTATTTTCTGACATATTTCAGTGTAGTATCTATGCTAACATGCTGGATTCTGTGCCCAGAGACTGTCTGTGTACATACAGTGTGTTTCCCAGCATGACTGTGCTTAGGCCAGCTAGTGCTGAACAACTGTCAGGAGCCATCACAGTCTGAGGGCTATTTCAAAGAGGCTGCCTGAAGAGGGGTATTGTCTTTGGAAGCACAACACAGGCATATCTGGGCCATACTGCTGGCTTGAGGGTCAAGGAAAGGGTCCTGACATCAAATTTAGCAGCACAGATATAGTGTCTGGAACATAGGAGGTTCCACATCAATATGAGAAGAAACTTCTCCACAATAAAGGTGACAAAGCACTGGAATGGGCTGCCCAGAGAGGTTGTAGAGTCTCCTTCCCCAGAGATGTTTAAAACCCGCCTGGACATGTTCCTGTGTGACTTGATGTAGGTGATCCTGCTCGGGGGGAGGGGGGGGATCTTTTGAGATCTTTTCCAATCCTCAGTGATTCTCTGAAAAACATAAAAACCACATGGCACACTAATCCTAAACTAATAGCTCAGATAATCTCTTGGGAAGGTTCCAGGTGAAGAACATGGACAATTTCCTTCAGATTAAAAAAATCATAATCACATGCTATTTGATAAATTTTCCCCTTTATGTGCCAGACCCGGTAGCCTGTAAGGCCAGGTTATCTCTTGCTGCTCTCTGTCTGTCCCCATGACTACAGCATTTGAATTTGAGAAGCGTATGCTTAGTGTCTTGCAGAGATGCTAGCTGGGGTCCTGGAAAGTGGAGAGCTGCATCAGCAGGGCATGGTGCCCAGAATGATTAGTTCTGCCATGTTGATGCAGCTATGCTGCTTCCTGTTCCACAGTCAGGACATTTGGAGTCTGAGATACTGTGGCATTGCATAAACTTAAGGACAAACAGGCTGCTACTCAAAAATGCAAATGTGCACAGCACAGCGTGGAAAAGAAAGTCATACATATCCCAGTTTTGTATCAGAGTACAAATGAAGAGGCAGAAATGGCTGCTGCACACAGTTCAGCTTGTCTAAGTCACTGAAATTAAGTCCAAGCTCATATAATTTTCACAAACCATAACGTGGCCATTTGCTTTATCTGGCAGTTTCTCACACTGATGCTTGTTAGCACTCACATTCCTATATGGATTATAGATCATAAGGGAAATGAGTGGAGACTGAGGTTTGTACTTCCAAAGAAGGCATCTAATTTTCCAATCTGCAGTTCCTTAAGGTACCCTTAGAGTACTGATACTATAATTCCAGCTGAAGATATTGAGAACTCTGGATGAAGTTTGTCTCCTCGTCCCTTCAATCCAGAAGGTAAGGACCAGCTGATCTGCCCCAGCAGCAAATGTGGCAGTAGATTCTGAATGCAGAGTGTGCCAGTCTGCTGCAGCTGTGGCTTGAGATGCTCACTCTTTTGTCCTGCTTCCTGGCTGGACCATTGGCCCCTTTCTTATAGTACTAAACCCTGGGCTATCTGTCTTGGCCTTGGTCCTTTTCACTGGCTGTTATTTACAGAGGTGCAATTGATTGACTGAGATGTAATCTGAAGGAAGGGAAAAATGTGTTTAAATTATTGCTGGCTCTGATGCCAAACCTTAAGCCCATGGCTTCAAGTTCATTGTGAGTCATACAAAATACCTAATTTATATCTTATCTGATTTTGATCATTTAAATGTTGACCACATCATTTTGTAAGGTAATTTTAATTGCATTTTAAAAGGTTTATGTAGAATCTGGTGGCTTGCTTTTAGCAAGAATTCAGATACTAAACAAATGCTTGGGCATTTGTCACAAACAGAAGGACTGAAAACATCTGCACTGGGATGTGGTGAAAGGAGGGTTAGAAGAAGGAAGGCATCAGACGATGACACTATAGAAGTTTTCATTGTTGGCAATAGGCCCATGTTAGATTTTCTGCTTCTTCAGACACTTATTCCCACCTTCACAGGATATTAATTGCCAAAGCATCTGCTATTCTAACAGTCTCTTACTGTTTTCTTTTCACTAAAAATTATTACTAGATGTGTTTACTGGGAAAAGTTAGCAACCTTACATCCAACTTTTGCCTGCCTAAACCATAGCAATTACCTCCAGGTTTCTTTCCAGCTCATTGCTAGGCACCGGTTTTAGCCAGCCTGCATCCTCCAAAACTGTGCCTCAAAACTCTTGGATCCTTCAAGTTCTGACTTAGATACCCCAGCCTGGACACTCTGCCTATATGCCTGGGGAATATTTAGGGTTGACTGTGTTTCCCAAATTCTTGTGGTATTTCTGTGGCTGACCTGGAAGCAGGATAGGGCAATCCATCTGAGATTTACTCCCTTTTCTTCTGAACCTTGCTTGCACTTCTCATATGTTACCCTCTGCTCCTTAAAATAAACTCAGGACTGTAAGACCATACAGTGACTTAGATTTATCATACACAGTGAGTTCCATTTAACTCAGATAGCTGAGCACAGCTGGAACAATGCAATGGAATTAGACATGTTTGTGAGTGTTGACAGAAGAATTGTTTTAAAAATGGAGGAAGGAGCTGTATTATATTGCAGATGGCCTGTCAGGATTCATTTTTAGAGCATCTGCCAAAAGCCTCACATTATTTCATAGCACCCAGGGTGAAACCAAGAGTGGGAGAGGGACAGGAGTAAAAAGAAATCAAATTGGCTATTCCACACAGTGTTGCGGGTAGAGCATCAAGTCATATTTTATTCTCCTATCCTGAGAGTTCAGATCATTCTATTTACCTCCAAACTGGTTTTGTCTCTGGAATTTTCATTTTGGATAACCTGCACTGAGATTTTACAGGTCACTGACTGTTAGAAGACTGAACTGTTACCATATCACGTTTGAGGGAGATAATGTGATTTGAAGCATATGTTAGTTATGTCCCCAAAACATTGTCTTGATGTTAGTACTAAGATTGAGGTACTAAGGGCTTATGTTAAAAGAATGTGCTTGAAACGGATTCATCTCTTTGTTGCACGTAGGTATAATTTAGCTACAAAAAAGCTTAACCAGCAAAGAGCAAGATTCTGGTCTTAATTAAAATGGAGAACGTACAAAGCAGCTGCAGCACACAAATACACATTCTGAACTTACATTTCTATTAACAGAGATGAGAATCTAGCTTATTAAATATGAATTTACTTCAGTGCTTGATCTAATATTTGCTGTTGACTGTGGGTTTGTTGTTTTTTTCAGAAGAATGTACTCTGTTGTGAAGCACTCACCATGAGACCTTGGTCCTTGGAGGCATCTGCCCAAAGAAATCTCACTTTATTCTTGCAATCACTAAGTGGGAAACAGGAACCCCAAGGTGAACACACTGAGCATATGTTTTCCCCAGGGGAATGTGTAATCATCAAAATGGCTCAGATCTGAGTCTTTGAGCCATTAGCTAAAATTATTTACACTGGAAAAAAACATTCTGAAAAAAATCTTTCCCCACCCTCTCGCATTTAGGTTTTTCCTGCGGTAGTTAGAGGGCACTGTATTTCTTCAAAGCTTTTAGGTTGCTAGTAGATTATGTTATAAAGGTCTATGCTGCACAGGAGAGCTGGATTGATTGGCATAAAATATAAACCTATCAAAAGAGAAAATCAAGCAGGCTGATAGCTCTGCTGTCAAGGCAGATTTATCTTTCACTGCAGCCTTTACAGTCCTATTCCTGGGATTAAAAAGCTAAAATTCTATTGTGACTATTGCAATGATCTCGAGTTAGAATTAAAATTTTCCATTAAAATTTGTTTTAAATAAGAGCTGGATTTTTGAAAACCCACAAGCTTTATTCAATATCTTTGATCCCCACAATGAAATAGGCATGGCATTGCAAGTTTGTCCTTAAGAATATGCCCTCTAGATTCCAGCATTTACAGATGAGTTCTAAGATTTTCACATTGCTAGTTTGCCTTTAGGGTTGAGGCATCTCTTCCTCTTTCACACATTTTGTGGAGGTACCTTGCCCTCAGACTGTCTAGGTCAAAGGTACTGCTTTACAGTAGTATATTAGCTTTTTCCAAAGGAATTAGATTGAGCTCTGTACATATGGATTACTCAAGCTGGTCTCATTCCTCCAGAAAAGCTTTAAAATGGTCAACATCCACCCATCACTTGCCTAAAACTGAAATGGAAAAGTTGGTCAACCTTTCAAGACCATTATCTTTCCACATAGTGCTGTAGAGATGTAAAAAATATGTCAAGTTTATGAATGAAAATTATATCCAAAAGTCAAATACCTTTAAAGAGATGTTCTGTCTTCCATCTGTCCATTCTTATTTCGTAGAATCATAGAATCATAGAATCATTAGGGATTGGAAGAGATCATCTAGTCCAATCCCCCTGCAACAGCAGGATCACCTAGACCAAGTCACACAATTTTGTTACTTAAACTCCCAGTATCACTTGCAAAGGAGTGAGAGTGAGGACCTAGGACCAAAGCAACTAAAGCCAGAGCAGGGGATATGTGGGAGCATGCAGTCCAGTTGTGTTTGATCCACTGAACGCTCTGATGCCCTTGTACAATCTAACTGTTGGTTCATTATTGTGGGCAGCAGACCTTCTACTTGTCAGGAGAAGCTGAAGTTTGTAGCAGGGACACAGGTCAGGGACAAGGCTGTTTAAATTGCCTATAGTGCAACCCTGAAATAAGCCAAGTAGCTCAGCAAATAGCTACTATTCCATTTTTCACATGTGTTGGAGCTGAGATGTTCCGAGAATAACATTTACTTCCTCCCCACACTGTCTCAGCTTGAGTTCAGCAGCAGGTTAGGGTGCCAGCAAGTCACAATTTCATATTGAGAAAATGAAATTTCCACAAAGATTTTTACTAAGTAATTTCTCAGCAGCAATTTGTTTTCCTAAGCACTTATTTTGAAACATTCTGTATATAATTAGCTTCCTCTACCATTAAGACCATCAGGAAGACATGCTGACAGTCCATTGTGGTGATAGAGAAGGAGGTAACTGAGCTCTTAACATTAAAATACTGACTGTTTTCTGAGCAGGCTTAATGTACAGTGAAATGTAAAATGTGAATCATAGTGTTTGTACTTAACCCCATGCCAGGACAAAATTCAAGATCCATCACTTGAAGTCATGCTTATGTAGACTTGCTTACTAACACAGAAGGTTTAATGTAATTTGATTGGTTATGGTAATGAGATTGGAGATGCAGAATTGAGAGTTGGTGTCATGAATTCTATTTCATGCTTGGCATACTGCAAAATTGATAAGATCTTTGAATTTAAGAAAAAACAATGAATTTTGTAATTTTTAAAAAAAGGAGAGAGAAAAAGCTCAGTCATTCTTTACCATCCATCAGTGAATCTGAGATACAGCAAGGAAAATTGAGGAGACAGAAGATGTGGTGCAGACAGAAAAGAATGGGTTCAGAATATGGAGGCGGTCATTTATCTTGCGTTTATCAAATCTTTATTTACTCCTTTCAGAGTCTTATTTTGAAAGCCAAAGGTCACATCAGCTTCTCAAACACAGCAGGATTGTAATTGTTTCAATTCCCTTGCTAACCTACAAGAAAGCTTGTGTTTGGGATAAGCCCTAGAAATAAGCAGTAGATAACAGTTCTGACTGGTTTTTCTAACCCTTTCTGGCATCTGTGTATTTGTTAGATGTCATTAGGAACCTAGTTAGGTGAGAGCGACACTGTGCCCCTGCAGCGTCTGCTGTCCACATTAAAAACTCTGGTGAGGTATGACCAATGTGTCAGTCTCAGCTGGTGCATGTAAAACGATGTAGCTGCATGAACTCTAGTGAAGCTGTAGTAATTTGCAGCTGAGAATCTGAACATAATATTCCAAACTTTTAAACATCTCTGTATATCCCGCTTTTGGTTAGGCCATTTACAACAAAGTGCACACAGTTGAAGATCCACAAGCCTTATTGGTATTTTCCTCTACTTTTCTGCAGTTAGATTTATTCTGTATTGCCCTTTTCTGTGTCCTTGCCCCTGGAAGCAATTCAGAGTTGGGATCTGTTTTTCCTCTCAACAGATCTGTTAAAACTGACCTTTTCCTTTCTATTCTTCAGAATTCTCTGTAGCTTTTGTCTGATCTCAGTTTGTATGAATGGCTACTCAGACTACTCAAGACATGTCAGTCAATCACATGATAAATAATACAGCTGATCCTTCCATGGAAGTACCCATGGCCACTAAGACTCGGGAGCAATTGAAGTTCGAAAGTTGTGATTGCTTTGTACTCAGAGTTACAATACATGCAATAATTTTCTTGTGCTGGGAAGATACATCTTCAAGAATGGGTCCTGGTTAATGCATTTGAGATGGGTTTTGGGAAACACCGCTGATCCTTTGCCCTCTGAAAATGCCAATCACACAAGGATTGCTTTTTAACTCTAAAATTTTATATTGTTCCTTCTGAAATAGATGCTATATACCGTAATGTAATAGCATTTCTTCTTGGCAGCAGATGCAGTCTTTTCTAGCAATTTTTAGTCAATATATCTATTGTAAGGTTGAGTGCAGGTCTATTTAAAATTAAGAGGCAATGCATTCCTCACGGAGCAGTCAAGCCTTTCCATCATGTTGAATTCATGTTTTCCAGGTTTTACAGTAACTGCATTACAATGTAGATTTATAATCTTACTCCCTTGAATACTTTATTCTTCAGGAGAAGGTTTGCTGTCTGATTTTGAAGATGTTGATCCAATACTAAACTCGGATCCTATTAATAGTTAACATGTCTTTGTGTCTGATAATAGAGTTCATCTTGATTTTCTTGCTGTTACTGTGACAAGTTCTGATTTCAGTTTCTCACTGCAGACTTAATTCTGCCAGAATGTGATTTTTTTGAACTGATGCAGAGTAGCTCAACTGATGAAGCCCAACTGAGGCATGTGAGTAGCTCATTAAAATACATGGGATACTCAGGTTTACACTGAAAGAGAAAATTCAATTAACCAGTTCGGGACCTCAACCATCCAAGTTTGAGTTCTGCCACACTTGAAGGAGGATCAGCAGCAACATGGAAAACATGATGTCTAGAGAACTGGAGAAATGTCTGCTCAGAAAATAGAGGTTGTAGAGGAGCTTTTGAAACTGCTACAAAAAGTAAGACAATAGCATGTTCCTCATTTCTTCACAGGATATGACAGGACCTAAAACTGCAGGAGGATTTAGGTCAGGTATTACAAAACATTTCTACACAAGAGATAATGATGCACTGGAATTGTCGGCTTCTGTGATTTCAATTAAAGGAGATTTTTGAGAAACCGGGAAGAGTTATTGAATATCTGAGATACGGCTGGTGCTGGCCTGAGGCAGCAACATAGGTTAGGTAGCTTCTGAGATCTCTTCAAAACCCTTTTTGTTTATGCTTCCTTGTGTTAATTTGACAAAGTACAGGCAAATGCCTACGTTCTCTGTCTGCCTTTGTCTTCCTCTGTGAAGTGTCTGCCCAACTGCTGAAGCATGTTTTGAAGGTAAATGCTCACCCATCAGATGCAATGTCACTGAATAGGGAGCTGGGAAAGACAGATAGCACAGGCCAAAAAACATCAGTAGATTTGGCCAGAGTGCTTGGACTGAAACTCTGTTATCAACATTCCTTGGGCTGTCAAACTTTCAGTGACAGTAGAATTTAAACATTAATTTCATTGACTGCTGACTCAGTTCTACATGAATTGAGCAGGCAGTTTCTAGATCAAAAAGAAAAATGTAAAACATCCCAACTCTGCAATTACACATGGAGTTAAATCTATTTGAGTAGAAATTTAACTGTGGCTATTCTGATGTGCAAATATAATGACAGATGGAATAGCTTGCAGCATAAAAGCCTTTCTGGGCTGTTCCCAAAGCATCCCCCAATTAAATGATAATTTTTGATTCACAGAACTTGTATTATTTCTATTTTAAATAAAATAACCACAAAATGACAGACTGGCATATTCTGTGGGGCAGGTATATATGGATAGAATTCTGGAGTACATTACAAGACTTTTACAGTTCCTACAGTACTGCAAGATACCAGTAATTGCTTCCTACAAATGTGTTACAACTCCACATCCTTATGTGTTTCTGTACCTGACATATAAATCTAAGCCCTGCTTCTTCACTCACAATATTAATTTGTCAAAGCTGAGAGGCTTTTCACAGAATCACAGAACATTAGGGACTTTGAAAGATCATTGAGTCCAATCACCCTACCACAGCAGGATCACCTACACTAAGTCACACAGGAACATATCCAGGTGGGTTTTAAACGTCTCCAGAGAAGACGACTTCACAACTACCTCTTAGCAACCTATTACAGTGCTCTGTCCCCCTCACCGTGAAGAAGTTCCTTCTCATATTGATGTGGAACTTCCTATGTTCCAGCTTACAACCATTTCTCCTTGTCCTATCATTAGATGACACTGAGCAGAGGCTGGCTCCATCCTCTTGACAGCCACTCTTCACATAGTTGTAAACATTAATTGTGTCTCTGTTAAAATATTCGCAGCTGCTAAACTGTGTTGAATTCATGTTGTTTGATAATGGATTAATTTGGTCAGCTGGGAAAAATATCATTTGAATACATCTGTTTGTGTTAAAGAGATTAACTGTGGAATTTATCTGTCCTTTGTGAGACATCTGAAAGATATCTGTGTTTGAATGAGTCACTCATAGGCAAGAGAGAAAAATGAGAATGGTCAGTGGAGCATACAGTTCATGTTAAGATAGGTCAGCTGAAATTATCTTGCTGAAAAATTGTCATACTGGATTTTCAAAATGGTGTAGGCACAGAGTTGTGGACATGTTTCGCAAACTGCCATCCGAAAGTATAAAATATTAAAAAAAAGGTTTGCATTTGGAGTTGCCAGATATTAACTGTTTGTCTTTTGACCTTTCTGAAGAAGTAGATGTGTGAAGATATATATGTTCTGACATACAGGACAATACAGAGACCTCAGTGAATGCACATCAAGCATTTTAAGTTTACACAACAGCAGGGTGTTTGCAAGTGAGATGAGCTTTTGTGTGAGAGGCTGCACTTTAAGTTTCTGAACCAAGACCTTTAAGAAAAAGAACTTTGTAAGATTTTGCATGCAGATAGCCTGAAACAAAAATTCAAGGCAAGTAGTTGTTAGTGAGAATGTTTAAAGACAAGCCAGTTTTGGTCCCCATGTCAACCACAAGTTTTTAGACATGGAGGAGATGGAACAAGAGAAGGTCATTTTTCTATAGCCTCTTCAAGATGTTGATTCTTCTCTTACTGATTACTTTTTTCTTGTGAAATAAAACAAAACATACAATCTATAGAATAGAACAGTAAAATCTAAGCTTCTTCAAGATAACTTGGAGAAATAAAATACAAACTTTGAAATACAGTTTCATAAATTTATACAATAAAGGATATCACACCACTAAATCCCAGTTTTGTGCTTTCCTGAGCATTTACCTATGCACTGACAATCTACAATGTAATTTCTTTCTGTACAAAAAGTATTTATGTGTTTTATATTTATAATATCATATAATCATTAGGGATTGGAAGAGACCTTGAAAGATCATCTAGTCGAATCCCCCTGCAACAGCAGGATCACCAAGACCGACTCACACAGGAACATATCCAGGCTAGTTTTAAATGTCTTCAGAGAAGGAGACTCTACAACCTCCCCGGGCAGCCTGTTCCACTCCTCTGTCACCCTCACTGTGAAGAAGTTTCTTCTGATGTTTATATGGAACCCCCTATGTTCCAGCTTACACCCATTGCCCCTTGTCCTATGACTATATGACACTGAGAAGAGCCTGACTTCATCCTCCTGACACCCACCCTTCACATATTTATAATGAGGTCACCCCTCAGTCTCCGCTTCTCCAAGCTAAAGAGACCCAGCTCCCTGAACCTCTCCTCATAAGGGAGATGTTCCACCTCCTTCATCATCCTCATTGCTCTACGCTGGACTCTCTCCAGCAGCTCCGTGTCCTTGTTGAACTGAGGGACCCAGAACTGGATACAAAACTCCAGATGTAGTCTCACTAGTGCAGAGTATAAGTGCTTTTATATCTTTTAAAAAAAAAATTTATATATTCTTTATATATTTGGGGATCCATTGCTATGACAAGTGAGTAAGAATAGTTGATTTTTAACTCTTTTTAAAGATTAGGCAGGTCATTACATGAATAAATATATGTAAGTATATAATTTAAATAATATGAATCATAACAAAATCAAAATGCAAGAAACAAGATTAGATATCTAGAAATCCCATACTTACTGCTCTTTACTTTTCCAAGACACCTGCACCAGCTTATAAATCTGGAGTTCTTATGTGAGAAATTAACTCCTATACTTAAAACCTATTAATTTTGGATTTTGTTATAGGTACATGCTGTTACTAAGTATGTAATTTTAAAATCATTAAAGTATATAATTATAATATAGTTAGTGCATCCAGATTCTAAAAATACATATTCTAGAGATGACAACGAAATTAAGTTATTGTGCAGGAAGTTAATACACAGTCTACATTAATTAGCAGTATTTACTTGCTTAGAATATGATGTAGTTTCATTAAATTGTAATTTCAGTATAAAACTGCAATGTATGTATCTGAATTATCATTGTCGTAATTGTTAATAATAAGTTGCTTGAAGATGTTGTTCTTAGCCTGGTGATGGTCCTAGTGTCATAGGTGGAGTAATCAATGTCTTTGAGAGCTTGCTTTCTTTTCTCTGGAGTAATCACTTCAGTCTGAGCCCACTGCCTAGTCTCAGCTTGTGTTAAGGTCCTGATGAAAAATTTCAAAGACTTTGTGCATAATTCCATTTATTGTTGGTCTCTTTGAATGTAACTTTTTTCCTACTATGAGAAATAGCAATGCTTCGTTTGCTCATTCCTAGGGAACATAGCCATAGGCAATGTCCAAACTACTATGTCTCCATGCAAAAAGCATTTGCTGCCAAAGGCATCCAGTGCTGCCAGTGCCAACTTCAAATGCCTCTGGTACAGGGTGTAGTCAACACACAGCTGCTTCAAATTGCTGTAAGTGAACTTCCCTGTAAGTGTCTTGCTTTGGATGCAGATCTCTGCAATTTTTTTTAACACACTTTGCTTAGGGATCCCTGAAGACAATGGAAATTTCAAGCAAAACTACAGCAGCCGATATGCAGTGATCCTGAGCAATACGCACGTGTGACATCAGGATGCCGTAATGCTTGTAATAGAGATGTCTCTGAAGATGGGGCATGATTCCAGCTGCACCATTCCAAACTCTGACTCACCATTTAGGTCTAGTGTGGAACAAACATTGTTGAAATATGCAGTGGTCATTTGCCTGAATGGTTCAGATGTCCAGAAATCTCTGAAAAATGTGCTGCACCTGCTATTACTAATGGTGGAGAAGGGACAAAGTCACCTTACTGCTTCTGACTTCCTCCACCAGCAGCAGCGTGACAGATGCTCACAAACTGCTGTTTCTATGTGTACAAATTATGCTTCCGTGTAACTACACTCCAGAGTCTCAACTGTCATCTGAAAAATGCAAAACTTCATGATTTTGTGCCTGAACACAGTGTTCAAAATGTGAAGTGAATGTAGCCTACCTCATGACAGCTGGCAACACGCAATCTGAAGAAATAGTATGGGGGCTGGGAGGGTGATTTAGTATGATATCATGTAGTGAGATCAATGATATCTGTAATGGTAATACAGATAATGGTAACTTGGTGACTTTTTGAGCAAGACATCAAGGTGGTCTTCTTTAATACAGGTAGAAGCAGTTTTGGCATGCAGGATGGGACTGCTGCTTGCTACAAACTGTGACTGCATTGAAGATGAAAATGTTCAGTATGTCCTTCTTCCTCTATTTTTAAAACCATGCCTGTTCTTGAATAATACACAGGGCCTGGTGTGGCAGAAATTGAGTCAATGGAATCATTCTCATTGATCTCAATGAGTGCTGGATTGATGCCCAAAGGAGAGAAGGAAAGCATTTTCTCTATGAGCAGTAGTTTTATCTGCTTTCACAGCACCAACATTTCTAACAACTTCCACACAATTTAGGGGTAAAAGAAACAAAGCAAAGCCTACCAAAAATCTTTCTTTCCTTGTTCACATATTCCCTCAATGGCTTAGTGTGCTTTCTTAAATGATTCACAACTTCCTTAGAAAAATGTGGTGCAAAAAGCAACATTCTGACACAACAATCAGCGCCATAGGCACGCTCTGCTGACCAAAGTGGGAAGAGCGTGCTTCTAGCCTATCTATTGTGCCAGTCCAAGCTCTGGCACATCTCTTAGTGCTGGTGTTTAACAACTGACATGAACCTTTGCCATGTCTACTGTGTTTACTGCCACTTGCAATAGAAGTGCATGTAGGATTTTATATATATACGTATAGCAATAGGAAAGACATGTACCTACCATAATGTAACAGTAATATGAGCCTATTTTGTTTCTCTTAAAAAGGATCAGTATTTAGTAAACTATGACTAATGGAATGGGATTAAGAAATTTTCTCTTTGAACTGAAAGTCATTAGGTAAAGACGTAATTGTGATATGTGAATCTACAGTTTCATCTGTATCACTCTTTTTCATCTCTCTTTTCACTGTCATTGTATAGGAAACTGATTAATAACAGCTTGTCCTCTAAATTCCATGGTACAGTTTTAAATTTTGACAAGAATCTGGGATCCTGAGTCCTGTCATCAAAGAATAAGTACACAGTTTTTTGGGATATTGATAAGCAATGTCCTATATAGATACAAATAATCTGCTTCACACACTGTGTCTTTGGAGCCCTTTGTTTCCATTCAAGAAAAGCTTTCTGGGACCAGGTACAAATTAGGACCCATCCTTCAGCCTTTCCTTACCAGAGCCTTTCTCTAAGCATGTAATTAATTACAGATGAAACTGCAGCTATTGAAGGGTTTATGCACCTGATTGCTTCTGGAATTGCTCACAGGTCTCAACTACAGAAATTTTACCTACTCTCTGCAAGTTCAGTCTCTGGCCCAAAAGTAATTTGGACCACTTTTGTGTCATCAAAATGTAGGAGATAGCTAATAATTGTTTTTTTCATAATAGCACAGGGGTGATACAGTCCTTTTAAAAAAAAACCTCTCTAGACATCATTTTTATGGCATAGAATTACTTAGTATGCCATAGCATAAGCATTACTTACTATGCCTTCTTGGCAAGACTGGACTTACTGTAGCAGCAAAGATAAAAGGGGGGAATCTGTGCTAAGGTTGCAGCTATGGCTTTTCTCAAGAAAAGGGGTGGGGGAAATATCAGCTACATTCTTTAGTTCAAAAGGCATCAACTGTAAAATCTAGGTCTCTCCCAAGTTCTTTGGAAAGGGGAGCAGTGAAGAAACAGCAAGGTGATTGCTGCTGTTCAGGGATTCTCAGACATGTAGATACAGGTTTTGTTAAAATGAAATGAACAATAGGGAGAGCTACAAAATCACTGGCAGGTAAGAATGGATACAGCATTGTCCAGGTTTGCTGACAGAATCTCAAAGGAGAGCTTCTTCACCACATGACTTCTGTCATACATAAAGGCTGTTTTTTTGATTCACTGTGGTTAAATTTGAATGCTCTGTTTCCATTATCACTTAACCTACTAGCACAGACCATTGATTTTACTGCCATCTCTGTCCTCCTGCATTTGTTTTCTAGGAAGCCATTGTTAGAATCACTGACTCTCCAAAGCTACCAGGCCTCCTTACACAGCCTCACACCTGGGCAAATCTTGCCCTCTGCAGCAGTGTTGTCCTGAGGCTGCTACAGCCAAAAACCTTTTTAAGCTACCAGAACATTCCATTTTATATTGCCCAGCTGCTGCTGGATTCTGGCAGGCTGATGTATGCCATCGGTTGTTAATGTGCTATATGCTGATACACTGAATATGCATGCTAAACAAAATGTGTTTCGTCCTCCCAAAAAATCAAAGTGACAGGGTTTTCTTTTATAAGCTCTACACCTCCTATACACACTGCATATGCACATAGCATGCAAATAAAATATGCATACATATTTATGTCTCTCGTCCTTGTTCACAAAAGCAAATTGAGATACGTTTGGGCAACATGCAATGCCAGAATGATCACCTCAATGATTGCTTTTCATTGGGAATCATCCCTAAATTAAATGTATATAGACATCCCTCCATCCCTTCATGGTGTGTTCACACACATATTTTTTATATATATATAAAATCCACACAGATTTTAAATACAAATTAGCAGTATTTTCACATTTATGAATAAGGCAATTGAATGGTATAGTGTAAAATATAACTGTTAACATTTGAGTGGTAATAATTCACACATCTTGAATCTTTAAGACAGTGAATACAAAGCTTCTTCCTCAAGTAGAAAATAGCACCCTGCCTTTAAAAGGTGAATGTCCTTGCAGAACAACCTTTCTAAGCAAACCCACAAATCCAGGGTTACAGCCTGCCACCTATTTCTGCATTGAGACAAGGAAGAGAAACATTGCATTGCACCACCAGGCAATTCCTCTGCTGACTTTCCCTATTTCACTGACTAGAGCAAAATTAAATTCTCTACAGTTACATTCTGTGCCGAACTGCCTGTACGTGTGCACAAGTAAAAGGCCATATTTGAACTTACAGCCACTGTACATAAATTGAAAACTGTATAATAAGCAGCTTCATTCTAAGCATCTCAATTCCTCCCTCCCTCCCTCAGCCTTTTTTGAAAGAACCTGAGGATATGGTTAACCTTTGACTCCTCTGAGAAATCTGGTATCTCTGAAGGTCATTAAAGATACTGTAGAGAAGAGTCTAGATCAAGAAGTAAATGAACACCAAACAAGCTAATATTCTAACAGACTGTTGGCTAGTCTAAATTATTTCCTCCAAAACTTTAAATTAGTGTAAATTGTTTAGTCTACACATTGATTTCGCCTCAGCTGAAAGAGATGAGAATTTTTCCATTAATTTCAGAGATTGCTGGATCTGTCTTTACTCATTTTCTTCCTGAACCAAGGCTTAATGATGTCAATAAAATGCCTTTTAGGCAGTTTAATGAGTTTGTAGTAATTCCAGTAGTTCCCTAATAAAAAAAAAAAAACCAAACCCAACTTATTTCCTTAGTCTTCCTCCAACCAATGTGGTTTTGGCTTCTTTTTATTTATTACTGCCCCTCCCAGTTGCTTCCAATTAACTTGCTCATGGAAAATGTCAGAACCAAGACAAAGACTTGAACACAGAGACAGATATTCTCTGAGAGCTGGATGCATGACAGGGAAGATAGCAAAGAAAGCTTGTTCTGAATCATAGCTACATAAAAGACATGAGTCCCTCAGCTCATTCCTGCTCTGTGTTCAGGCAGTGTGATGTAGATGCTCCTTCCAGTGCAGCCAATGTGTGTCATTACCAGGGAAGCTGCAATGTCACTGGGGCTGGCGTAGGCTGAGCGAGGCAATTTGAGATGCGGCGTGTCTGATTAGGAAGCTTGCCTGTGCAGACGCCATAACCTCATTGCTGTTAACACTGAGTTAGCTAAATTGCATCTAATCTGATGTGCCAGCACGTGCTGCTGTAACACTCCCTGCACAGGTTAGGTGCAGTTTGCAGCTCTGAATTTGTACTTTTTAGGCTTTGATTTACAGGATGTTGGAGTCAATTGTTTCCCTACTGTAAGGACCATTTTGTACTTAGCTTACAGCTCATGAGCCTATCTAAACGCTTATCTTCCTTAAAGCACCTGAGTGTCAAGAATGAAGTAGAAGAGATTCTAATGCACCCTAAGATCTGCTTTGACAGAACAGCCTTTGTTAAACTTCAATAAAATATCGATTACTAAATTAAACCTGAGGTGTGGGTGTGGCTGAGGCAAATATTAGTGCCTGCTCAAAAATAAAATCTGAATCCTTGACAAAATGCTGCTGTTCAGGACAATCTCATTACAGCCACACTAGTGCCTCATTTTCTACATTTGGTAGCCTTAAAAAATGTTGCACAATGAAACATCTTGTAAAGAGTACTTTACAAATGGTGCCAAATATTCAGGTAAAAAGTTTTTTTTTTCATATTTTTAAAGCAGAAAAAGTAATATTTGCTTTTACATTACAAATAGAGGCTGCATTGTCCTGTGGGTGACAGAGAGAGCTCAGTATGCCCCCAGTAGCAGCAGTTTGTTCCCCAGGTTATGAGTTAAACACCAAAATTGGTGTGTGTTATACCACTATAACACTTACACAAAAGAATCAGGAAAAAAAATGGAATAGGAAATTTTTTTATACTCAAAATTCTTTATTTCAGAGTAAAATCACTACAATGCACTTTCTGCTCCGTGTATTGTTTGCTGTATTTTAAAACAGAGCTTTAATAAATGCAACCATTGGTTTCCAATAGAAAGGTTTTCATCTGCAGAACATGTTATCGATGGCTATTCTTGTTTGCAGCACTTGCTCTCTCCATGGCTCTCTGCAGCTGACTGCACTGACGTCATCCCAAGCACTATCGACACATTCTTTTGTGTGGTGTGAATGAAAAAGTAAATTGATCCCAGTGGGGACTGTGCTCAGAATGAACAGAAAAAAAGCTGCCACTCTGTCAGCTATAGATGGCATCAGATGTCTGTTAGTGCAGTCCTTCCTTGGCACTCGGATTAAACTGGATACCAGTAAGGGAGCTGTCTTTGTGCCCTTCAAAAAATATGGTTTTCAGGGGCTAAACCTGACACATGGAAATGAATAAAGATTTAAATGGTGACAGATGTGATCAGGAGCACCTTGTGTCCTGGAGGTAGTTTCAGAAAGGGTGAATAATATTATGCCAAATTTATTGATGAAGGAAGCATAATTTCCTTGAAGTCATGGAACAATCACAGGGTATAAAGGGCAATAAAAATATAGTCACCAAATATTTTACTTGTGGAAAAACGTACAGTTTGGAGGACTGAAATAACCTGTGGAAATAAATTATGCCAGTCATGTATCTGGCCTTACATCTCCTGAATTCTAACCCTAATTCTAGTCCTATTCTGCATGAAAAGACAGAATTTAACATTTCACAGATTGAGGTTTGGGCTTAGTTGTTGTTTTAGCTTTTTAATTTAAATATATATTTGTATCAAGGAGAAAAAAAAGTAGGAATTTTCTAAGCTTTTTCCACATTTTCTACCTTTATTTACAGGTTAATTTGCCTCCCCCTCAACCACTATAGTTTGCTATTTTTATAATGTGTACCATTGTTTCCTTTAAAAATGCTTTCACACAGGTTCATACTTTATTTAACAGTGCTGTACATACATGCGTGCGAGAGAAGGATTAGAAGAACAAATGGTGGCATGACTCAGGTTCCCTAGAAAATCTGTGACAAGGCAGGAAAATGAATTAACAGCTGAAACAGCATCCCAGAAATGGATTGTTTTCTCAGCTCTCCCACCACACAACAGCTACTACAGGCTCTGTATCTTGGCATCCTTATGCCAAAGTGGACTCTAGTTAGGCTGCAGTAGTTACATGGATCCAGGCTGTACTTGATGAGGGCTGACCACTTGATTTGCAGGTCTTTTGTTGTTTCTCATCAGTTTCTCTCACTGTTATCCAGTATCATGTGAATGCTATGAATGACTTGCCCTGCCAGACTTGCTGTAGCCTATTGTAAGGCAGCACGATCAGCATCTTATGCTTTCTGTACAATACCAACAAAATGGGAAAGCCGACCTGTTACATTCATGGTTTACGGAGTACAAACACTGCATTCTAACCATGACATTCACACTCTTGGATCAGAGCAGTAACATTTCATAATAGCAGCTGGTGATTTTCCCCAAACATATTCAGTCAGAAATGTGCCTCATTGTACAGAAAGATGCCGCAAACTTTGCTGCGCTGTAACCCCCCATGAAACTACATGTTCTGCTCAAGTCCTGTTTTACAGAGGGGATTTTAGAGAAATTTCTACCCATTTTCCAGACTGATTAATATACACAGGAAAATATGTTGTAGGTCATATCAGCCAAATTACCTTAACCTGGCTTAATTACGGATGTAACCTGTAATTCTCCATCAATAAAGGAAGGATAATTAGCTGAGTAACTCTGATAGGCTTTGGCCAATATCTTCCTTCAGGAGCACAGACAGTTTCACTTCTGGGCAGAGTTGCTCATGCGAGTGCTCTGTGTGCATCTGGTTCTATATGCAACTTCCTCACCCCCAAATGAAAATGCTGAGATGTTTATCTCAAAATAAAGGCAGGGTGGCAGATGGCTGTCATGGACTGCAAAGTTCAAGATTCTGTTGCTGCTTCCTACCATGGAGCTTGACCCAGATGGAGTTTGTTAGAGAGTTTGATTTAGGTGTCCATGTTCTTGAGACCATTTTCATCTTCTAGATCATAGATTCTAGAGGAGTAGAGAAGAATAATTTTTATCATCCTATTTTATTATCCTGTTTGAAGAGGTATAAAATAGCCATTGTGCTGCTTTAAGAGAAGAGGCAAAAAAAACCCATTGCAGGTATGGGATGTTTCCTATAGATTTTCTGTGTGGGCCTTATCACAAAATGACATAGGCAAAATACAGACTTTTGAGTGCTACCTTCATAATAATGAGGGATAAATAAAACAATTTAAAATCTCCACTAAGAACTTTGTGGGTTTTGTTTTTTTCTTGTTACCTTGTCAAGGATTACTATAAACCTTTCTCAGTGTAAAAGTAAAACCATTGTTTTCTCAGAAATTTCTTCTGAGCTGTGTTTTTCAGGCTCTACATTAAAATAGGTGCTTCAGAGGCAACACTTGGAAGAAAGTATTCATAATGTCTACTAAAAATATTTTTTAGAATTGAATGAATTTTTCTACTAAAATATTCTTAACATGTGAGAAGACTAAAAAACAAGGGAAATGACATGATCTTTCTCTATCCAAACAGATTAAGTGTCTTCTTAATTCCACATCCCCCTCCCCCCCACCCCGCCTTGGATTTTTATTTCTTTCCTTTGATGGGGGGAAAAATGTAGGGGGAAATCTTTCTATTTCCAATTAAACAGACAATCTGGTGTGTGCCTTGCTCTACTCCCATGGGAAGAGCCTAACAGATGTACAAAAAGCACTGATGTTATATGACAGATAGGTTTAATAGACATTAGGCTGCTGAACTGTTCCCTAACTACTTTCGTCTTACCAACCCTATGCCCATACGGCTGAAAGACGAGCCTGGAGTGTGTGCTGTCAGTCAGCCTTGAGCAGGGGGTTCCAGAGTGCTGAAACACTGTCTGGCAGTCCTATGTGTCTGTCAACAGATTAGTACTGGGAAACTGAAGACCATTTGAGCAGTTACGTGCTGATGCATAGAAGCACAATGTTGTCCAGGAAACTAGATATTGGGGAAGATGGCCTGGGTGCTCTCATCAGTAATGTCAAAAAATACAAAGACTAAGGTGATGGCAAACTCCACTGATTTTTTTTTTTTTGTAGAAACAAAACAGTAAATTGTCAGAGTGCAATGCACTCTAAAACAACAGAGCTGGATTGAGTGTGCAGCTCCTGCGTAGATATTGTGTTTGGTGAACAGAGGAAAAAAGCTGTACAGCTGTGGGCTTATTTTTTCCATCTCCTATTGCTCAAATTAACTGTTGTTCTGGCACATGACTGTAGAAGAGAGTCTAAGGTTTCAGATGTGAGAGGTTTGGAAATATGGAAACATGTCTGACACTTACAAAGCAGGAGGAATTTTCTGTACAAGTCCTGCTCCTTTCCTCCACTTTCTCATGGCTCTGATGAGCTTTTGTTGTGCTTCCTTCTGCAAAAATTTCCTACCTTTGCATTGACTAGTATCTCCCTATTCCTTCGGGGGGGGGGGGCATCTATGTTCTTTTCTTTGTTCTCCTGTATGGGGGGATTTGTACATAGTTTGATTTTTTACTAAAAAGTGCTGTGGAATTGCTGGCTGCTGTTTCTTTCTTCTTGTTTGCTTCTGTTTTTGTCATATAATTCCAGGACAACAGGAAGCATTGACAGATGATAAAAAAATTAAGCAGGATTTGGGAGAAACTCCCAAGGTTGGAAAATGCTCTCAAGAGCATAGTAGAAGCTAAAGAAACATTTGACATTGGTCAAAGTTGTGTTGTGGAGGCAAAAAAGTGAAAAATGATTTGAATTTATAACATTACAGCAGAGTAAGAAAAATATACTTATGTTAATCCTGGGAAAATATAAAGAACAGAAAGTGAAGAACAAAGTGTGAAATGGGAGGGAACAAGCTTTATCTTCCATTTTCCAGATGGTGACATTTATAGCTATGTGCAGAGGTCTGGAAGAGATAGCCAGTTCATTGCTTTCCTACTCAGCATGTGACAGTTGAATCGCAGAGCTCTCTTCTGATTGCTCTTCCAATAGTTGTTGTGTCCACTAGAACAGGTCAGTTCTTCAGAGGTTAATCTCCCAAATCGTCTAAAACCCAGAGATGTCCTTACCCTCATGAAAAAATTCCTCTTCTCACAGAATCCTTCTCACTACATGCTTATAGGTTTTCTGTTCAATAGGACAATAATGATTCTCATTGTCTTTACTATTTCAAAGGACTTTCACTGTACCATAAAATTAACTGTGGTTGTGCCAGAAAAAATACAGCATGAGCAAGGCATTAGAAACATTATTAAGAGAATCACAGTTAGCTACAGCAACAAATATATGAATAAATAGCAGAATTATGTGAAATATGGGAAAGAGCATGTATCCCCATTAAAAGGAGTCAACCATACCTAAAGCATTAGTAACTTTTAACGTAGCATTAGAATAATGCCATATTTGGTTTTCACATATGTGTTCCCAGTGCTTTATTAGGAAATCAAATTCTGAAGTCCTTAACTCAATTTTTTTCACTCGTCACTAAGAAAAAATCTCCAATCAACTTTAGTCAAGACCTTGCCCCAGCACGCTAGATGAGCTGTGTCATGTTTTACTGTCATCAGATGATAACAAAATGTTACCACTGTAAAACGTAATGAACTAAAGGACATTTTTTACTGATTTATTTAAGAAGAGTTCTTATGTTGTGCTAGCAGAGTAAGGATCCCAAAGCACTTTACAAGCACTAACAAATGCATTTTAAGGTCGAAGTTAATTTTACCTTTATTGATAAAAAGTCACTCACTTTAGATGGGTAAAACATTAGTCTCTTAAGTCAAGGGATCCAAAACCCAACAATTTCCAACTCTGCTGTGGCTCTGCTTCACTGTAGGCATGTGCTTACAGGCTTTGCTTAAATTTTCTCGTGCCTGGTTTCCTCCTACCTTGATTGGAAAGTTATTTTGTCTTCAAGCAGTGTGTCATATGCACACATTTCTTCAAAGATCCCATTAAATTTATTTTTCTTGGTTAATTCATTAATCCTTAGCTCCGATATACGTGGGGAAAAAAAACCCTCTTTTGGACAGTAAAGGCTGATCATCACAGAATCATTGAATCATTAGGGATTGCATCCACTTAGGATGACTAGCATTAGACCCTTTTTCAGAAGTTACACATTTCTCTGATGGTATTTCAGTAAGTTAATTTCAAGTGAAAGTAATTTAGAAGGAAAGGTAGCAGAGGAATTGAGTTATTTCTGCTGTGACTTGTTGATTCCTTACTATTATTTTGTATTGTTCTTTAAGCAGAAGATAAAAATACCTGAATCAGCAGCTTCCTGCTCACAGTGGGAACGTTCAAAATGTAATCATAAAATTTTGTTATGCTGTCATTGTCCTTTCAGATCTTCTAATCAGAAGATATTGCTTACTGCCAGAGATCAGACACTGCTAGAGCCGGCAAATAAAAAATGCATTAGTATTCATTGAAGGCTAAATTCAAGGTTTTGCTTTTTTGTATATCACTGCAAGGTGTTTTATTGCACAGCTCTAATAGTAATGACAAATTATCAAAGATGTGGAATCTGTTCTGAATAACAGGGAGATACTAGGCCCTACAGAGTATGCTTGTGATGGAAAAGATCCGCTACTTCAAAGGATCTGTATCCATGCTGCGGTGTGATAATACACCTCTGCCTAATCTTTTGTGGTGTTGACTTTCATCCAGGTGATTATTAATCTCTTTGATTCCCACTCAGTCATTTGCATGGCTTCACCTGACCTTTAGTTCCATCCAGCACTGATAGATTTGTTATGTAGTGAAAACCTTTACTGAGAAGACCCACATCCAATGCTCACTTTTGTTTGATAATCAACGTATCATGCAAAATTCATCTCATATAGCATGCCCATTTGTCTTTCCGTGTCTTCCAAGAAGTAGACCACTGTGTCTTCATTGTGGTGTTTTCCTTTTGGTCCTCTTTTTTTTTTCACCTCAGGTCTTCCAGAGTTAACATCTCACCTCTTTCCTGCCCTTTATTGAATTTCTTGCATCAGTTTGTCTTTCTTGTTTACCCCAGGATCTGCCACAGTCAGAACTTTATTTCCTCTGCTATGCGATCTTTAACATCTCCAGAAAAAAGACATATTTCCTCTGACTTCTTCCGGTGTCAATGACTTTCTCACGAAGCAGTTTAACTTCTTCCTCACTGAATTCCTATGCCACATCCTATGTCACTTGCCTCTACGTTTTGTTTCAACCAGCTGTACTGAAAATCTTGTTGATTTAAGAGTATACTATATTAAAAAACTGTGTAAGAAGCCCAGAGATATGTGGTTGGGTGTAAAAGACACCCAGTAAGTAACAAGTTAGGAGATGTAAATGACAAAAGCCACAAGAGATTTACATTTAAAACAAATTATTCCATGTGAAATGAAAATATCTTAAGAAGCAAAATATAAAATCACAGCCCTCATTTTCTTAGTAGCAGCGTGGTTAAGTGTTTATTTTCTGTGTGTATGTGTGTGCTGTCATTATTTCATGGCACTGTGGAACTCATTTAATTTAAAAAGATGTTTGACATTGCTTTTAACAATTCAGAGTATTTTACTGTCAAGCAGAAACTGATACACATATCTGTTCTTTCTGCTTCCTGAAAGGAACTCTCCAGTCCCAGAGTGACTCTTTGGTAGGTATTCTCAGCACTAGTGAGTCATTCATTAGAGCTTTTGAGATATAGATGGTATCAGTTTCACACAGGCAACAGAATCACAACTGTGCTTGCTATGTAATAAATAAAAGTGCCAGCAGGAGATAAATTACTTTGGCAAAACTTCACTATTTTCTTACTTTTCCAACTCCTAACTTCATAACTTCTGAATCCAGTACACATTCGTTATTGAAATGTTTTGTGTCACATGCAACCTTTATTTTGATCACCTTGATAGGAAAAAATCAAATTTATTTGGTTTTGTTATGCTGTAGCTAAGACAGTTTTCTTGAGGCAAAGGATGATTTACAGTGAAATGAATAAGAATTTATTCTTTTGAGAGATTCCAATGAATTGTCAAGGGGATTAAAGAAGTACATTTTTTTGGTAAACCTAATTCTAGAACAAAGTTCTATCTACTTAGAGCCATAAAATGTTAAGCTAAGTCTATTTGTTAGGATAATCTTAAGCAATGAATGAGTGATGTTTTTATTCATTTCAATTCATTTATTGATTTATCTGCAAGTGGCAGCTCTTTCTGGTTTTATTTAGTGAAATGAAAAAAAATCATAGAATCACAGAATCATTAGGGATTGGAAGGGACCTCAAAAGGGACCAAGTTGCACAGGAACATATTCAGGCATGTCTTAAACATCTCCAGTGAAGGAGACTCCACAACTCCCGTGGGCAGCCTGTTCAAAGCTCCGTCAGTCTCACTGTGAAGAAGTTCCTTCTGATATTTACACGGAACCTCCTATGTTCCAGCTTGCACTCATTGGTCCTTGTCCTATCACTAGATGACACTGGAAGAGCCTGCCTCCATCCTCCTGACACCCAGCCTTCAAATATTTATAGACATTAATGAGGTCACCCCTCAGTCTCCTCTTCTCAAGCTAAAGAGACCCAGCTCCCTCAGCCTTTTCTCATAAGGGGGAGTTTCGTACTTCCTTCATCATCTTCGTTGTTCTGGACTCCCTCCTTGGAAAGGCCAAAGTTGGCTCTTTTGAAGTCCAGGGTTGTGATTCTGCTAGCTGTTCTGTTCCTGCCACACAAGATCCTGAACTCCACCATCTCATGGTCACTGCAACCAAGGCTGCCCTCAACCTTCACTACTTCAGCCAGACCCTCCTTGTTGGTGAGTACAAGTTTCAGCAGCACTGCTCTCCTAGTGGGCTCTTCTAGCATTTGCATCAGGAAATTGTCACTAACGCACTGTAGGAACCTCCTGGACTGTGGGTGGCTGGCTGAGTGGGTCTTCCCAGAAATATCAGGGTAGTTCAAATCCCCCATGAGAACCATGGCCTGTAGCTGTGAGGCTGCTGTCAGCTGCCTGTAAAAAGCCTCTTCAACTTCCTCGTCCCGATCTGGTGGTCTGTAATACACATCCACAACAGTGTCACCCATGCCAGCCTGCCCCTTAATCCGCACCCACAAACTCTCAACTGTCTCTTCATGCACCTCTGAACAGCACTCAATACATTCCAGTTGCTCTCTCACGTAGAGAGCAACTCCTCCACGCTGCCTTGCTGATCTGTCTCTCCTGAAGAGCACATAGCCATCCATGACCACATTCCAGTCATGCGAGCTGTCCTACCAGGTCTCTGTAATTGCCACCAAATCATAATCCCCTGACTGAACACAGATTTCTAACTCCTCCTGCTTATTCCCCATGCTGCGTGCATCAGTGTACAGGCATTTCAGGGAGTGAGCTGAGCACTCTGATTTCACCCTAGGAAGGTGGGAGGTCTCATGGTCTATATCTATATCAGAGTGCTGCCCCACTAGTGTCCAATCAGCAATAATCCACCCCCTCTCCAATCTAGTTTAAAACCCTCTGAATGAGCCCTGCCAATTCCTGCCCCAGAACCCTTTTCCCCTTCTGAGACAGACCTTTCCCATGTGTCACTGTCAGGTCTGCTGTGTTATGAAACCAGCCATTATCAAAGAAATCAAAGCTCTACCTGTAGCACCAGTCTCATAGCCAGACATTCATGGACTGGATCCTTCTATTCCAGCCCATGTCTTCATTTGAAATGTAATTGTAATGTGGAGAAAATGGTGAAATATCAGGAAATGATGGGGAGACAGTTTAATGTTATTTCAGCAAAACTAACATTTATCAGAATTTCTGAATAACAGCTTCTTGATTTGCTAATTTGGACACTTCTTTAATAATATCGGTAGCTGTACAAGCAGATAAGGCAGTAAAACAAGTTACAATGCTTCATACACTGTTCATTCAGGTGTCAAATTTTGTGTCTTGAATTTAGTTCACAGTAGAAATTATTTATGAGTTCGAAGCAAAGACCATGTAGTTGAGAACTTGAGAACTGTATTTTCTCTGAGGATGAACTTGGCTTGCTGAACACCTCTGCAGCAGTTCATGAAACCTGAGAGATTTTAAAAATATTTACAATCCTATTGCAGTGCTAGCAATAATAATCCTATTTTTCAGAATAAAAAAAACCCCAAACCAGTCCTAGGACTCTGAAGAAAGAATGGAGAAATACTATCTACTCCTGAATATTTATATCTGTATTTTCACCTTCACAGTGCTGCTTTTAGTTATAAAGCAAAAGGAGCACTTCTTAGAAAATAAACCAGCCATTCTAAAATGTGTCCATCTTTCACTTCTATACTGCTTTGAGGAGCATCTGCTTTACTGTGGTGGAAGTGAAGATAAATTATTAATTTAAACATTGTGTCTGTGCATTGTAACTTTATTTTTTTTTATTTTAAACTCACAATACATTTCTCCAGCCTAACACTGTGTTTTCAGAAGATGTAAACAGCCTCTCTTGCAAATTCAGAACTGGGATATTGCATTGAGTAGATCAAGGTTAGGTTGAATTAAAACAAAGATTTGAATAAGTATCTGATGAAAACAGTAGTTTGAAAACCCCACACATTCTTGAAAACAGGGAATAGTAGGTTGGTTTTATGCCAATTATTTTCTCCATGGACTTTGCTTACACACAGCTAAGAGCATCTCCTCTCAAAGTTGAAGGACACTGTTCAGAAGAGATTTAATTTAGTTTTTTTAAAAACTGGAATCACAGAATCACAGGATCACAGAACATCAGGGATTGGAAGGGACCTCAAAAGATATCTAGTCCAGGGGTCCTCAAACCCCAGCCTGTGGGCTGGATATGGCCCGTCAGGGCATCCAATCTGGCCCGCAGGTCTGCCGGTACTCCCCCCAGACCCCGAGCAGCCACGGACAGGGCGGACAGGGAACCGGCTGCATGTTTAAAAAGTTTGAGGACCCCTATCTAGTCCAATGCCCCTGCCACAGCAGGATCATCTAAACCAACTCGCACAGGAACATATCCAGGTGGGTTTTAAATGTCTCCAGTGAAGGAAGCTCCACAACCCCTCTGGGCAGCCCCTTCCAGCACTCGGTCACCTTCACTGTGAAGAAGTTCCTTCTGATATTTATATGGAACCTGCTGTGTTCCAGCTTACATCCATTGGCTTTAAAGCTACTTCTTCAAACCATGTTTGAATGAAATGAATGCAGAACTTCTCTGTGCTGAAGAAAACTATTGACTTTAACTAAAAAATATTCTTACACCTCATCCAAAGTGTGGATGAGAAGTTTTCCACTGATTACAAAGGATTTTTTTCAGGTTCCAAATGAAAATTTTATCCTGGCAAATGGTGGCTCCAGTTTTCAGTCCCACATAGAGATGATTAAGAATATCAGTCTTTTTTTCCCTTCTGAAAGACTTTTGATTATTTAACTAAAGTTTTGAAATATGAGATTAGTATATAAAGGTCTGCTTAGATTTATCATGATGGAAAAATACACATAGGACAAGAGGTAATGGTTTTAAACTAAAAGAGGGCAGACTGACATTAGATATAAGGAACAAGTTTTTCACAAAGAGGCTGGTGAAAACACCAAAACAGATTGCCCAGACAGGTGGCGAAGATCCCATTCTTTGGGAGGTTCAGGGTCAAGCTGGATGAGGCTCTGATGTAGTTGAAGATGTCCCTGTTCACTGCAGAGGTTGGATTAGATGGCCTTTAAAGGTCACTTCCAATCCAGTGTGTTCTATGATTTTATTATTCTATGATAATGTCATTAGTAGGAGCTGGAGATTTGCAAGATGATACAAAGAGATTGTATATTTAGCACTGTGCATGACTATACCTCCTCAGCTGGTGAGAACAGCCAGATTAGACTTTCTTCATATCTCTATGAATAAATAAAAGAAGGTGTAGAAATACTTTATGAGATATAGCAGAAGCAAGAAACCTCAGTTCCCCCTTTTCTAAACCAGCACGTGCTGCACACATACACACACAGTATCACAGAATCATAGAATCATAGAATCATTAGGGATTGGAAGTGACCTCAAAAGTTCATCTAGTCCAATCCCCTGTCCCAGCAGGATGACCTAGACCGGGTCACACAGGAACATATCCAGGCAGGTCTTAAATGTCTTCAGTGAAGGAGACTCCACAACACCCCTGGGCAGTGTGTTCCAGTGCTCTCTCATGCTTACTGGGAAGAAGTTCCTTCTGATATTTATGTAAAACCTATTGTTTTCCAGCTCAGAACCATTGCCCCTCGTCCTATCACTAGATGACACTGAGAAGAGCCTGGCTCCATCGTCCTGACACCCACCCTTCAAATATTTATAGACATTGACGAGGTCATATCAATCCATCCCTTCAGTAAAGAAATCTCAAAACTTCTTGAAACCATGCCTTCTTTCTGCCAGCTTGTTATCACTGAAGTTACCTTGTATCCAACACATCTGGCTTGATGTGGCAACAGAGCATGAAATAGTGTAGAAGTTTAAAATCATTAAGCAGTCTTTAATCTCTCCAACTTTTGAACCTCCAGGTTCAAACACTAGCAGGATTGAAAAGAATATAAAATTAACATTGAAAAAAGAGTAGAACTCAGTAAGAAAATGAGCGTAGGTTTCATACAAAGAAGCAAATGTAGTAGTGTATTACATATTCACTGTTACAAACTTATTCACTGAGTCATAAAACTATTAAAATCTTAGCCTGTTTTGCCTTTATTCTACATAAAGTCCAATCTGCACTCACTGTATGGGGGAGTCAAAGAACCTCTGAAGCAAAAAGCACATGTTCAAAATTTCTGTAGCTCCTACACTAATGAAGTAAAAAAATGATCTAAAGGAAACGGTAAAGAGTTGCAAATATGCTTGTGCTTGTTAACTGACTAAAAAAATGCGGTCAAAATGAACTTGCACTAAATCAGATAATCTCCAGTGAACCCTGTGTCCTGACAGGGATGATCTTGGCTACAGCAAGTGAGATAATCTATCCTCTGTGGGTAGATTTATCTTAGACGAAACGTCCTGTTTATCATGATAGAGATAGTTGAGATATAGCATGCCAAGTTATGGCAGAAGTTTTCAATTTAACAACTGTTTAAAATATTTTACTTTGTATTTACACATAATAAAGCCCTATACCCCCAAATTTAGAACTGAACGTTTGTATATTCTTTTGCTCTTTCTCCTGGTTTGGAAAATGGCACGGTTAATACAGTAAAATAATCGCTGCCCACTCTTATGTTGTAATTTCTTACAGTCCTTTGAATTTGTTAAGCCATTTGTGCACAACTTTAAGCATCTAGTAAAGCAATGCTGGTAAGAGGAATCTGAGGGGAATCCCTGAGTAGTATATGCAAAGGGGGCTGTTTAAAGATAAACAAAATAAATCTATCCCCTGGCTTAAGTGGCAGAGTAGACCCTACCTAGGTTGGTCTAATTTTTTTCCTTCCTGCTCTTCAAGATTTATCAAATGTTAAGAAAGACTTTTATATATGTAAGACTTGTTTGTATTATAGTTAGTCACTTTTTCTCAAAGGGGAAGCAAAGACCTTTGGAAGTCAATGCAGGACAGCAGCATGCCTTGTGGAGACTCTCTCTTTCTTTGAAATTGTCATGATGCTCATGAGGATGGATCCAGAACAATACAGTACTTTATTAATGAATGCTTACTCACTGAAGCAATAAAGAAGAAAGGCAGCACAATCTACTCCTGCCTTCTTGAAGGGAAAACTCCTGACAATAAATTTATATTACTCTGGTCTCCTGACTATGGCTTTTATTTTTATGCACTGAGCCACTTAGAATGAATAAATCCATGCTTGCCTTCTAAACTGAGAATGTTCAAATACAAACTGTTATCATATTCTATAAATAATCTGAAAGAAAAGTCATGGACTGCCTCAGGAGCAGAACCTGAGAACTCATGCAATAAGTTTTAGTCTTAACAATTTGTCCATATCTCAGACTGAATATGATCTTCACAGTGAATCTCTAACTACTAAGAGAGACTTTTATTTCACAGTCAGAGAAAAGAACAAAATCTCCTGATGTCTAGCATGTGGCTGACAATTAGGCAGAAGGTATGTGATCCGGGTTGAACATGGGTGTCCAGATTTCTTCTCCCAACCATGTGTGGCAGAATAAAATGTCTCTGGTATTCAATGCAATTAGCTTGTGAATGAAAGTGTAATAATTGCTTCAATTTATTATTTTTATTTATTTTATTTTATTCTGCTTAATTTTATTTACTGTTGGTCATTTCATGTTAATTTATAGAATTTATATTTACCCATATTATTTAGTTCTGATACACAAATTTTTATTGTATAAAACTTATGAAAAAACAATATTAAGGTATTTAATCTCCTTTTCCTTTGCAATTTGCTTACTGAAGCTTAATAAGTAAATTTCAAAAAAGAAAAAAATATCACTAGCAAAACCATCTAGTGATACTAAGTCACTCAAAACCATTTAGAGTACCAGTCACTCAAAACCTTGGAAATCAGGTATCAAGAGAGAAATTCCCTGAACTCCTTATCACTTTTTCATTGTCAGAAATATTGTCAGCAGCATTCCCTCAAACCACGTTAACTTCCTACTTTCATCTGCAACAACAATAAAAAAGCCTCATGTATTTCAGCTCACATATTGGTTTATACAGTACCTTAGGGTCTCAGGCTTGCAAAGGAATTTCCCGAGTGTATGGAACAAGTGTGAGTCAGATAGACCTGTCTGTGAAGTTGGCCTTAAGAATCTGGAGCGTGAGTTTGATGAAGTTCTTGTTTGTGTCATTAGAGGGTTTCCAGTAAAGGATACAAATCTTGTATGTAGTCCATTTGCCAGTACACATTTGCTCCCTGCAATGTATGTTCCAGAGAAATGCTAATCTTAAAATAACATGAAAGCATTTCTTAATTCTTCTTCTTCTTCTTATTTCATATCTGTTCTGAATTAATTACATCACTTTTAAATATTACTAGCACCAGAAGAACTGATAGAGGTTGATGAGAGAGTGGACATGACAGGCAATATTTGCTGTATGACTTATGACTTAGGCAGAATAGACATGCAGAGACACTATAGTAACACTAAATATTGGCATAAACATTTGTTGTTCTTTCTATATTTATACCTAAAGATATTTGGATGAATCAAAACACCCTCAGAAACACAACGAAAGTAGTGAAGCGCCTGTAGGGCAGGTCTTATGAGGAGCAGCTGAAAGGAGGTTGTAGAGGGATGAAAGACGATCTCCTCCCAATCACTAGCAATAAGGCAAGAAGAAATAACTTCAGGTTGTGCCAGGGGACATTTAGACTAGATATTAGAAAAAATTTCTTCACTGAAAGAGTAGTCAAGTACTAGAAGAGGCTTCCCAGGAAAGTAATAGAGTTGCTGTCACTGGATGTATTTATAAAACATGTAGATCTGGCATTTTGAGCATGGTTTAGTGGGCATGGTGGTATTAGGTTGGTGGTTGGACTTGGAGGTCTCTTCCATCCTTAATGATTCCATGAGAAACCACTAGAAAGAGCAGCATGCTATGCTTTCTAAAGCTTTAAAGCTATTGGACAGTGCTTGCAAAGTAAGAAACTTGAAAAGAGAAACATAAGTAAAATCCTTAATAAAATACAAAAATATCCAATGAGATATGCAAGAACTGATTTCCTTTTACTGTGTGTCAAACGCAATTCAGTCTTGGAGGCAGTCAGTCCTTTGGCTGAGGATAAGCATATTCATATAAAGCTTTTGAGTTGTGATAATGTAAACATGGCCAAAAACTATGTTAGCTAGTTTGGTGGGAAAAGAACCACCTATCAATAAATACCATAATGTAGTAATAATAAAATAGGACTGAGATGCAGTGAGGCTGATGGAGATGGAGAATGTTTTCCATATGTAGGGAGACTAAATTGAAAGTACCTCTTTATATCAGAAAGTACAATTTATTTGCATAAATTTATAGATAGTATGGAGAAGAGTGTAGGAACTTAGGAGGACACATGCACAATAAAGTTGATAATGAGTTTAAAATAAACAGAAGGAAGTACTTTTCCATATTGTTGCATAACTGCACTGTGAGGTCATTCCTACAAGAGGTGTGGATGCCAAAAATATAAACAGATTTAAACAGGGTTTAAAGAAATCCATGGGAATACATCCATAAGTAACTCAGATGCAATGTCTGGCTCAGGAATTATTTAAACTGATTGCTGCTGGAACTAAGAGGATAGACCAAGAGTCAGACACTTTATACATGTCTTGTTTATTCCACTTTTTTTTGTATAGTCACTCTCAGGCAGAGACTCTCAAGTGCATCCACCTGTGGTGGGTTCAAGTCCACAATTAAAGATAAAGAAAAAGAAAACAAAGCACTTAGGTCTTGATGAGATCTTGGATAAAATTTGCCAAACAATGGGTATCTTAGGGAAAATGGAAAAGGGTTTATTAACTATGTAACTGTATACAGAAAAGAAGAGAGGGTTAAGCTTTTTCTTGGTGCACACGAACTAGAAACTGTGTCACAAATGCCATCACATATTCTAAGAAAAATACAATGGGAGATCACTATCGTATTCATCCTTGGGTTTTTTCACTTGCAAAAAGAACATGTCAGTCTAGTAGAGACAAGTACTTAAGGGCAGGTACTTGGGACAGTGTCACCTCCCCCCAGGACAGGTCACTGGGAGGGGGTCCTCTTAAAGCAACATAACTTTTTCTTCATGAAAGCACAAATCTATACATCTGAAAACTCTGGTAATTTTCAAACTGCAACAGCACCATACAAAGAGAAGGGTCATGAGTAGGAAAAAGTAAAACTACTGCCTCGTAATTGGAGATAACTTGAGATGGACTTTGTTTACAGAATCTATAGAAAATACAATATATACAAAGACCAGAACTTTTATTATTTATTAAATTTTTATTTGTAATATTTGTAATATTTATTTGCAATATTTATTAAATAACATTTACTCCTTTTTGAAAGAAACTGAGTTTTCTTCTCCACAATTTTCCCTTAACACTGCCGTAGAAGCAGTCTTGCTTCTGTTCATAGGCTGTTGCTCATAGGCACAGTGAGACTCAGTGTACTCAGCTGCAAGATAGTTCCAGTACCCTATGAATGGCAATGTGAGCAAAAGCCCTTTGAAGAAGAATGGTATTTAATGAGAAGGGGGAATAGGATCAATAACTTCTAACATCAACCACAGAAACTTAGATCATAGGATCATAGGATGTTAGGGGTTGGAAGGGACCCAAGAGATCATCGAATCCAACGCCCCTGCCGGAGCAGGACAAAACTATCTAACACAGATCACAGAGGAACGCATCCAGGTGGGCCTTGAAAGTCCCCAGAGAAGGAGACTCCACGACCTCATGCATTTCCTACAGCAAATAATCATTTGTGTTCATTCTGTTCTTGAGAGACAGAAGTTTTGAGGATAGACAGTACAGTTTGTTTCTCTCTCTTTCCCTTTTGACTACAATTGGTTCATAAAGCATTAATTTACAACTAAATGATTATATTTTATATAGCTAAACTTAAGGTGAATGTGACCCATAATGTCCAGTTTCCCAACTGAGCTCCCATGCCAATATGAGGGGCTTTTTATTACTGAATTCTGAGACAAATCCCAGAGCTGAGTCTCCCTAAACATTTCAAAATCTCATTTTGATTATTTTCAGAAGTAAATGATGCTTTAGGCAAAGACAGTCTATTTCCAGTCCTGAAATCCTCTATTAATAAACTAGATATAAAGTAAGAGGTATCCATTTAATTCTTATCTGCTTATTGCTTTTTCAGGTTCTCTCTGTGTACATGCTGTCATCATCTTGAATTGCTGTTTGGTCAGTGTGCTGCAGTTCTGCATTTGCATATAAGCTGAGGCTGACAATAAAGTTTCCAGTTAGTGCCAAGTGAGTTGGTGTTCTTGTAATGTTAAACACTTCTCCAGTGGTCTGAGACCACACATCTTGTTTCATGTGGGATATTGAACAATTAACATCTTCCAGTCACTTAACCACCAGGACTGAATAAGAAGTGACAACTCAGCTGCTAATGAACAAGTCATGGTCTACTCAGTACCTCAGTATATGCATTTTTAACATAACTGAATGTAATTATAACAAAGCATTTCGTGTGAGAATAAACTATTCAGTGTTCTACAGCATGCCTTAATTATGAATCTAACCGAGAGTGGGCATTTAACTTTTGAAATTGTATATAATTCTTAATGCATATGTTATCAGATGGCATTTAAAATTTTAAGGCAATACATTGGGAAGGCTACTGAAATTTGAAAAGACTGCCAAAAATGATTATTTAGTATGAGAATAGGTAACAGGTCAAATCTCAGTTTACACAATATTCACTATAGGAATTTATTGCATGCATTCATTCGACACGGGCAGGATAACAGGGCTTTCATTCTCTATCCATGTATTTTCTATGTAATTGTGCTGGGATAATCTGGAAGGCTTTCCAGAAATCTGGAGGCATCGTTGCAAAAATCTCAAATAATACTTACTGCTATTTTAGGAACTCCAGAATGTAAACAAAATTATGTATATCTAAGGAAAAGATGGCCAGACAAGTAATCTATATTTGCCTTGTAAAAGTCTGTCCCCCTTTGCTACTTTAGCATCTCCTCTCATAGCAAGATCCTGCTGGTGTTCACCACTGGCATTTTTAGTTAAATCTTGGTTTCGGTCTTGTGACGGTAATGGAAGTTGAAAGGGGAATTCTTACCTGTTGAGCAGATGACCCTTACTGGCTCAAATACAGCATATCCTGGAGAAACTTTGCTATCTTCTACTGTTTCTGTGTTTAATCACTGATTCACTTACAGAAATCTTTCATATAATTGTTGTCATTAGCTTTCAGAAAAAGCTATAATGGAGAAACTGAGACAGTTGTCTGGGATATGTCTTTCTCAAGGTCCCATAGCAATTTTTGCTTCAACAAAAGCTGAATTTTTCCCTCAGAAGCAGCACTGTCTTCCCTTGCCCCCTGATTTCCTTCTTCTTGTCTTCAAACTATTGTTTCTCATTCTAAGACACATATGCATAGCACATTTATTTGTTCTTTATCCTTCAAATCCTGCTCCAGAGTTGTCTGTCTCACAAAGAAGGTGGTGATAATTTTCATCAAGTTATTTCAAAGACAAATAATGCCAGACCATTTTATTCTGTCACTGGTTGAAATCTCACAATCAAACATCACTCCCTTCAGCTTTTGAAGGAAAATTAAAAGAAGCTCTTGCCCTGCAGTTATTGGCAGCTGCTGCAGTGGTTAATTATCCATATTTCAGCCTCAGATTTACTGTAGATCTTAAACAGCATTTCTCCAGGCTTGTGTAATCTAGGAATGATTTTATGAGGCATGGCAAAAGTGTACATTCAAGGTCGTACAAATCCATACAAACGGAGGAATACTCAGTTTTAATGTCACAATCACCGTTCAACAGCTTCGAGGGGAAACAGAAACATCCATTTTCTGCTGTGGAAATCACACAGACTATTTCAAACTTGCTGTTTTAATTTTGCCTGGAATTGCACTGAGGTGTGTATGTACTGCAACAAACAAGTTGCCCCTCCTGTTTGACCCTGGGAAGACATCTGAGCTTGGATGACATCCTCACTGTGTTCCTGTTAGTTCGCTCTGGTTCTTTCAGGGAGTAAGCAGCATATTTACTCTGTAATGTAACCAGCATATGGTTTCGGCATTGTGTCTGGAGGATGTTTCTGTGGGGTAGTCCATACCACCACCTGTGCATCATGCTTGCTCACTCAGATATTTTCACCCCTCTTCCAGCACATAAATATTCTTGCAGGAGCAAAACATGCCTGTGGTCACCCTCACAGTCTCTCTCACCCCACTCCAAGCACACATGATGTTATCATGGTGTATATAAAGCTCTGGTTAACTATGGTGCAGCACTAGCATCAATGTGGGCATTTCTGCATTAAGTATAAGAAAGCGAATTCACAGCTCTATCTCAGGGATATAGCTTTATGTCTGTGTTAGTCAATTAAATAACACAGGGATCAGTCCAATTATTTCATCAGCTGTGATGACACGAGTCCAGGATTTAATAATCATCTTGATTATTAAAGTAGTAGAACATTCACTTGCACAAGTTTTGTTTAGGCCACCTAGTGTTGTTCTAAGCAGAGCTCAGAAACACATCCAAGCTCTGTTCCATGTATGTAGCCTGGATGCTACCATACCTACAGGAGAAAAGATTTGAAAATTAAGGATCTAGCCAGCCCTCAGGACCATGGAGTGGGTTTTGGAAAAATTTAGTTTACTGGGCTCTATCTAGAAATGCAGTGTGAGATGCTTAGAGACCCTGGTCAAATTTCCAGAAAGTCCATGGGGACACAAGCCACACTGGGCTACTAGGCATTGGTGCGAGACATCACTGAGTAGAGCAAATGGCTTTAGCAGCGTAGAGACAACCAAAGTGATTCAGAGTGCTTAGGTTGTAGTTGGAACAGTCTGGATGAGATTTACAAGGAGAAATCTTGGATGTACCCAGTTGTGAATTGTTGTGAATTAGGTCCTTCATCTGCTTGCTCCAAGCACTAGTGTGGCAGTTCAAGCAGCTTCTGCTTATCCTGCTTGCACTTTGCCACACTCAGACAGGTTTCGTCAGGAGCTGCTGAGGTTGCCTACAGCAGGGAAAAGTAAGGTCTGTGGGGAGACTGAATAGAAGGCTGCTGGCTGAGATGCACAGTAATAGCTGCAGCTGTGAGATTCATGCAATTGCAGAGTTTGGGGATCAGATCTCTTAGTAGAAAAATATCAATTTTTTGGTGTTTCCCAACAAATAGGAAATAATTTTTATGAAATCACAAATACAGTTTTCTCTCATTATGTCAAAACATTCATACTTTCAGTTAATCTCATTTACCATAATAGATAATTTGACTTTAATAATTAGGTATGATGTGCAATTCATACTGAAAAGGAAAAACAGTAAGTCCAGATCAAATGCAAAAAGGTTTTGGTACATTTTTACCCAGATCTGCACATTGTTATTTTATTTTTCTAGATCTGGTAAAACCATAGTTTGATAGTAAATAATTATTTGGAATATTTTTCTCATTACAAACATAATGAATTTGAAAAGAACTAGTAGGAATACATTGCATAGAAAACACTCGGATCTTCACAATGGCTCAACACAGTTGTTCTTTTTACATTTGTGGAGAGGAACAATTTGATCCAGAATTGTGAAGAAGTGAAATGGCTTACCGTAGGGTAGCATTACAACCACAGGACTGGAAGACAGAAGTGATGACAGTTACTTTCTTTCCTGCTTGTGTAACTCAGAGCTCAACAGCAGGTACAGAATGTTCTGAGGTACTGCAAAAACTCATTAGTTCTTCATAAAGAAAGTTTGCCCTGGAGTTTGCAGTTATTATCCTTGAAGCTAACAATGTGAGTTGAAATTCTATGCGGCTTCAGTGCAACGTGTTTCTGCATTTACTGTGTCACCTCAGCTGAACCCTTTTATGTTCTGAGAGCCTTGCTGCAGCTCATCAGCAAAATTACAGGTTATGCTGAGCAAGTGCTTCAAGTTCTTGGGTAATTTCTGGATTAATCGATGGAAATTTTTACTGCTCTACTATTTTTCAGCTGAAAGGACAATTATTTTTCCTATTTTCCCTTCAAATGAACAAATGGATACACAGACTGCAAGACTAGAGTGTAAACACACACATTTCTATAGCCTCATGTGCTCCAAATGTTATTCAGTCACATGAATTCTTGTCCATCGAATCCTGAAATGTCTAAATGAACCTGCAGTTACTGTTGGTGCTGGATGGCAGGCAGTGTGCTCTTTGCTTGCAGGTGCAATATGCTCAGAAGCATTAATAACTTTTCCCTGCAAGAATCTTTTATTTATATGGTAATACCCCAGTTTTTTTCCACTTATGTATTTATGCTAGAAATCTGTGCAACCTGTATATACATGGCGTAATTATGGTTACAAGAAGCAGATGTATATGCAATGGACCAGATTTTGAGGGCCTTGTTCTTGGCTGTGAGAGCTGAGTTGTTAAGTGGCCTCCATCTGATGCTGCTGGCTAATGGTAAGATCTCGATTCACTGTAAAGCACATGAAGTACATCACAGAGCTGGCTTATATTAAACTCTCATTTGACTAGTCCTCTAGGGCAGAGCAACTCACCAAGGAAATGAGTCTTCCAGAGTGGCACGTGATCCCTTCACTAGCCCCTTTGGTGTGGCCTGGCTTCACTTTGGCCCAAACACAAGGATAACACCAGAGAGACCCATTTAAGCAGCCATGTGCACTCCTTACGAGAAACCAGACAAAATTTCTCAGGCAAAACACACCCAGATGGCATCTCACTTGCACCATTTCAAAATTTAGAGCTAGAATGAGATGTAATATGTCTCTGTAGGAATATTACTAGCTAAATTCTTACAACCTCCTTACATGAGGGAGGAATCCATTCAAATGCTTCACCTTCTTCACAGGGAGGGTGACGGACTGCTGGAACGGGTTGCCCACGGGGTTTGTGGAGCCACCTTCTCTGGAGCCGTTTAAAATCCACCTGGATATGTTCCTATGTGACTTGGTCTAGGTGATCCAGCTCTGGCAGGGGGATTGGACTAGATGATCTTTTGGGGTCCCTTCCAATCCCTGGTGTTCTGTGATTCTGTGATCACATTATAAAGCCACATTCTGCATATAAACTAACTCCTTCAACAGCCTGGCATCTTCATATTAAGTTTCCTTGCTAACCTCCTTTTTCCTATATGGATGACTCAGAAAAAGAAGATAGATGTTACTGTGTACTGAAATCAAATCCAAATCTGATAGGCTATATTTGATTAAAATGCAAAACTTTTGGACCTCACTATAAAGTGATCCAAGGTAAACTCCGTGCGTGCAGTCTACTACCTCCACTTGCAATTTAATTGATAACCTGATTAGGACTTGGCATTTTTCATTTAGTCTGAGGTAATTGTGTTGTTTTGTGGAAGAAGCCCAAGTTTATGGTTTGGCATTAGGAATAGTTCTGGGAAGAGATCTCCGCCTCTGTGCATCAAGGGCCTATCCTGAGGTGAGAATTCCTCTTATTTGAGAGAGGTGTTTAATAACAGTAGTAGATCTGGGCTGTGTCGCAGGAAAGTGGACCAAAAAATCTAAGGACTGGAAGCACTGCCAGTTTAGTAAATTATCAAGATGAAGTATCAGCAGCTAATTTAGTTTGTTATAGCCCTTTTGTCAAGAGGTTATAAACTTTTTGTAAATACATAAATCTCACATCAGGTTGTAGCTCGTGCTAAATTCACAGGCAAAGGGCACAATGGGGCAGAGTCTGTGGTTTGATACAATTTCCTTCCACTAAGTAGACAAATTCCTTAGTGAGTGAGCCTCAGTGAAGACTGAATGCCAGCTAGACCAGTTTTTAACTTAATTATTAGAATGAGCTGCCTGGTTGTTAGGTGCCAGCTGTCAGTATGATGTTGCCATGCCACTTAAAGATTTTGAAGCATATAACCAATAACTACGCAGTCATTTATCTTGGTAAACATGGCCTGTAATTTCTTTGTTTCCACTCTTGTAATCTGCTTCTATCAAAAGTGCTTTCAAAGTGGAATCAGCTTGCAATGGTAGATCTTTGCAAGTACCGGTGCCTTGATCACTGACCTGATTTTGATACTTAGGAATGGACTGCTGCTGAGAACAAGCAGAAAAATTTAAAACCTTCAACCTTCACACTTTTTTGATGTCTGTGTTCCATGACTGTATAGCAAAACTGTTCTCCCAGTAATCTGACACATCCACAACTATGTTCAATGTTCATGACATAATGGTATATAGACTAAAGTGCATGAAGCATGGTCATTTATCACACCTCCATAGAATCCCATAGCACAGACTCTGAAGCTAGCCCTTTACTGGTGATTTCCCTCCATGAAATAGAAATGGAGATTATTGTTGTAATTGAGATTTAGAGATGATTGGTTATTTGTGATGGAGACCTTAATTTGGTCTTAATTTGACAGGTGTGAGGTGTTTTCCATATAATTAGAAGAACCGGAAGACAAAAGTAGTCCGTCAGACTGAGCCAGTGAGGCATCTCAGCTGTGTATTTGAAGAATGAAATCAGAGTGGTAGTGAACGCATTATATGTCAGTCTCCAACAATAGAAACTGGTGATAAAGGTGGCCCATAGACCTTATGACTTCCCTGGAAAGCAGAAAACTGTGCTCTGCATTTTTCATAAAGGACCAAATTTTCTATTCCATGGCACAATTCTAACTTTACAGCAACATAAGATGACACATCCAATTCCTTTAAATAATCAAAGCAGCCAAAATCTGCTGGTTTCTCTAGATGCATGGAGAAATTTTGAGATGCAAGAGCAGCCACACAGCTACAAACTATGAGCTAATAATTATTCACAATTTTTTAAATCAGTATAAATTTGATATATTGTACTGGAGCCAAGAGTTAATGCTGGGCCAGCCACCAGACGAATGACAGACACTATTAATCTCACTTCCTTACCAAAAATGATAAAGGAGAAAGACTTGTAGATTTGAAAATAATTTTTTTTTATTGTAAGCACTTTTTTTTTTACTTGTTCTGCTTCCCACCAATCCCAGGCCAATCAGACTCTCACAAATAAAAGAATCTAGGACATTTTTTTCGCTCACCAACTTTAGCCAGGCAGCTTAAGAAAGTGATAAAGAGCAATCTCAGTAACTGACATTAATTTTGGATGTTCCACAACATTTGTAGCTGAGATACTCTTCTGTCTGTTTATTTAGAGACATTGTGTTCAAATACAAATCCACACCTCTCTTTCTTTGTTTTCTTTCTCCTTTCTTTCCCCCTACCATTAAAAAGAAATTAAACCAAAAAATACAGTTCATGTATGGTCCAGGTCATCTGTTTTGTGCTCGGGGAGTGCACAAGGACAAGACTGAAGGGAATTGTTCCCGATGGGATTGAGCCCTTACTGATTTCAATTCCATAAAGGTGATTTCAGAATAGCTCAAGTAACTGCAGCTCTATTGGCAACATGAAGATACACAGGACTCTCTTTACCTATAGTTTCTTCTAAGTAATCTACTACCACAATGACAACACGTTACAAAGGCTTATGTCTGCTGTACGTTTATTTTTTTTCCTTTTATTTTTTATTCATGACAGTGAGTCAGAAACTATGCAGGATTCTAATTGTCACAATTGTGTCCAAAAGAAGCACTTCTATTAGCAGTACCTCGATTTCAGTATTTGGACCACAAGATACCATTGAGCTGCAGCTGTTGAAATTGGCTGAATTTTTATACCAACTGCTGAAGCTATAGTATGGCTGTGTTAATCCCACCATTTATATTAGCACAAAAGTAATTGAATACTAAAGCTGCTCAATTTGCATTACAAAATAATTTCAGTAAAATATTAGCAACTATGAACCTTTATTCTTATGCCATCAAATAAAACTGGCCTTTTGTGCATAAGCCTTATTTTAAAATAGAATTAACCATGAACAGTTCTACAGGGAATTCCTGCCTTTTATTCACATGACTTTTAAGCAGCTAAGGCAGGAATCAACATGGATAATATTACAATTCAGATGGGCAAAATAAACAAGTACAATTTCCTTTAATCACCTATGAATATGCATAAGCAGAATGTCTCCTCTGTGGTTTAGTTATCAGAGGCTTACTGCTAGCATAGGGAAGCTTTAAAAAAATGGAACAAATGGAAGGAAAATCAGTCAGCTGAGAACAGTCAATAAAAAACCCACTTCCACCATCTCAAGTGCATTAGGTGGCAAGATGGTTTTAATGTCATGTAAGTATACCATAAAGCCCACAAGATTTTTTTCAAACTCAGTACAGACAGCATCTTGGATAACAGAACAACCCCAAAAAACCCAATAAAACCCAGAGAATGGCATGTTTATTTTCAAATGTTTATAGAATTTTGGCAAAGGAAGAGAAAATCCATCTTAACGGGTATTAAACAGCAAATAAAACTGCACCAGAGACTATTTGGTGTAAAGAGCTTAAAGACTAATTGCAGGCAATGTACAATGAGCAAAAGGAAACAAGACACCTCAGACGTGGTGGGATAAGAAAGGTCATGCATTATGCTCTCAGGGTCACAGAGTTAGCAAATGTTAACAGCTGCATGATGCCTCTACACATATTATTAAAATTTGATTCCCTCTTGGACATAGGTTTCCTTTACCAGAGTAGCAAAGGAAGTAGTATTTGAAATATTACTTAACCTCTGAATGGGCTCTGAACAAACTACCATGACATAGTTTTACAGATCACCTGAGCTGTAACATCTATCTCTGTGTGCTCCTCAGATATAGATATATTCAACTTAACCATGGGCAAATGGGAAGCTAAAATAGAACTCTGTACCCTCCATTTGCCAAGAAAATGCACAAATCCGGAAGTGGATACTGAGATGGCAAGAGGTAACTTGAAAGGAAAAATAATAGTCCATGCTTGAAGCTTAAGACAGTCTTGTAAGGAAGGTACAGGAGAAGCAACCATGGTAAATAGTTTGGTGATAAAGGATTGTGAAGATCCTTTGTGTGTAAGGCAGAATACATCTAAGATCCAAGGAAACTGATGCTATTGATGGAACAACAATTGCACATGGTAAAAGATAAGGTGATTGGAAGACCTGGACACGCTGAACACAACCTTTCACTTGCAGAATCACAGAATAACAAAATTATTGAAGCTAGAAAAGACCTCTAAGATCTTCAGGTCCACCCTATGACCTAACATCACTACAGTATCCTAGACCATGGCTCTAAGAGCCATGTCTGGTCTTTTCTTGAACACCCTGAGGGACGGAAACTCCATCACCTTCCTGGGCAGTCCATTCCAATGGCTGATCACTGTAAGGAAGTGCTTCCTAACATCCAGCATAAACCTCTCCTGTCACAGCTTCATGAAGCTGTCCATGTCCTCTCATCCTATCACTAGTTGCCTGGGAGAAGAGCCTGACCCTCACCTGTCTACAGCTTCCCTTCAGGTAGTTGTAGAGAGGCACAAGGTGCCCTCTCTCCTCCAGGTTAAACAAACCCAGATCCCTCAGCCTCTCCTCATAAGACTTTCCCTCTAGTCACATCACCAGCCTTGTTGCTCTCCTCTGGACTGGCTCCAGCCTCTCAATCTCTTTCTTGAAGTGAGGGGCCCAGAACTGCACCCAGTACTTGAGTTGAGGCCTCAACAGTGCCTAGTACAGGAGGAGAGTTACATCCCTAGTGCTTCTGGCCACACTATTCCTGATACAAGCCAGGATGCCATTGGCCTTTAGTGTCACCTACACACACTGATGGCTCATGTTCCACCAGCTGTCAACCAATACTGGCAGGTCATTCTCTGCCAGGCTGCTCTCCAGCCACTCATCTCCCAATCCGTAGCCCTGCAGGGGTGGCCAAAATGTAGGACATCGCACTTGGCCTGGTTAAACTTCATCCCTTTGGCCTCTGCACATAGACCCAGCCTGTCTAGATCTCTCTGCAATGTCTTCCTCCTTTCCAGCTAATTGACACTCCTCTGCCTCCAATTTGGGGTCTGTGAATTTACTAAGGGTAGATTTGATACCCTCATCCAGGTCATAAATAAAGATGTTGAATAGAACTGGTCCCTAAGGGACACCACTGGTCACTGGACACCAACTGGATGCAGCATCTTTCACAACCAGTCTGTGTGCCCAGTCATCCAGCCAGTTTTTAACCCAGCAGAGGGTTCACCCATCCAAGCCATGGGCTGCCAGCTTTTCCAGGAGGATGCTGTGGGAGACTATTTAAGACCTTCCCCTCATCACTTGGTGGGTCACTCTGTCCTAGAATGAAATCAGATTGGTTAGGCAGGACCTTCCCTTCCTAAACACATGCTGGCTGTGCCTGAACCTGTGGTTGCCTTATACATGGCACTCAGGATGATCTGTTCTATAACCTGGCCAGTCATTGAGATCAGACTTAAGACCTGTCACTAGGACAAGAAATGGCAATAAAATATCTTAGTGCTGATCTCCATTGTCTTTTTTGGAAGTCATGACATTATCAACAGCTACACTAAACCAATATAATTTATTTATTGAAAAATCATAGCATTATGGCTTATACATTTTTATGCTAATATCACTTACCATCCAAGCATGAAGTGATGAGGAATCAGCCTTAGTGTTCAGAAAATTTTGAGATCTTCATGTGAAAGGATCTGCAAAAGCTACACATTTCTATAGTAAAAATAGTTTCCTTCTCTCTAGTGTAACTACCTGTAGGATAGAATTTGAGACAAATGCTGGTTTGTGCCCTATTTGATTTTTAAGTGTAATCCAATCCTGCTATCTCTTTTCAGCTGGAATTCACATGTGAGCTGAAGAGTGATAATTTTGTTTGGCATGTGTGACATTGTCCAGCTATTTTTACAAGAATGCTGAATGAGCAGTATGTTTCAGTTTCATAATATACTTCTTGCTAGGTTACATGATGCAGTTACTTCATACCCAGGCAGCTAAAAGCAACTAGGGTCACTAGTTTCCCATCTAACATTTCTGGCTTATACAATTTTTCAGTTTGTCAAGTAAGTTCAGCGTGGGTTCACCACAGTTTTTGAGCCTTGCAGTTTGCTGATGCCTCTTAAAATTCTTGCTCCTTCCCCCTCCTTCTAGTCAGGCATGGCAGATTAGACGTAAATAGACACCGTTCTCATTCACATAACTTGTGGTTATGATTGCCTTATGAATCCTGAACTGCTGGGAAAGTATACATTTTCCATAAACTTTCGTCTTCAGCATATACCTGCTTTTCAATTTCATGTTTGCTCTTCTGTATATATTATATTGTATATAATTCTATTCAGATTCCAGATGTATTTTTCTTATGGTTCAGAAACTGCAAGTAAAGGGAAAGTCAACAGAACAGAAATGTATTTTGTTGCCTTTCTGTGAACTTTGATTTTCTTCTTCTACTTTTCTCTCCAGTACTAACACATGTCACCATGTGAAAGATTCATCAGGTGCAAATGAGCGCAGATTTGTTTTGCTGAATAGAACTTGTTAATTTACAGCAGCTGAGGGAATGGTCCCAAGGTTAGGATGCAACCGTGCTTAGGCATATGTTTCTTTCTAATGGTTCTGACATTATTAGTTTGTACTAGTTCATTTGCTTTACTCTAGGACAGGACGAATCATTTGGCTACTTGGTTATTATTTTTGTGTAGTGTAGCACACCTGAGTGCCTATAAATATTTGGAGGATGGGTGTCAGGAGGATGAAACCAGGCTCTTCTCAATATCATCTAGTGATAGACGAGGGGCAATGGGTGTAAGCTGGAACCTAGAATGTTCCGTATGAATATCAGAAGGAACTTCTTCAAGGTGAGGGTGACAGAGCACTGGAACAGGCTACATAGGGAAGTTGTGAAGTCTCCTTCACTGGAGGTGTTTAAGACCCACCTGGATGTGTTCCTGTCTGACTTGGTCTAGATGATCCTGCTGTTGCAGGGGGATTGGACTAGATGATCTTTCAAGGTCCATTCCAATCCTTAATGATTCTATGATTCTGTGAATCTAATCCTGTGCTAGCATCTCCTGGCCTGACAAGCAACAGATGAACTGAGAATATAGCTGAAATTCTTTAAGCAAAATTAATAATTAAGCTAAACAGGTTTCCTGATATGCTGTCTTATTGTAATAAAGTTTTCCAGGGTGAAATACTTTGTAGTAATAGATGTTTAAACAAGTTTATGTCATTCTCCTTTATTCAGCATTCTGTAACTCATACACTCATCTTTTTATAAGAGTATTAGCACAGATTACCTTTGTTTGAACACTGTCAAGCACTGTATAATTACAATGTGATGTTCTGCCTTCTTTTGAATATAGTGTCTTTGAACAGTGTGTCTGATGGCATGCTGCCAAATTTAAAGACAAAGTCAGGCAAGTCACAATTTTTCTTGTTTTATCCTTATTATTTTATGGAGATGCAGCACAACTCTTAATTTAATCTCACATCTGAATGGTTCTGCTAAAATATGGAATGTGAACCTATTCTACTAAAGAGAATTGTACTCACATTTGGCTTTAAAACATATTGGTAGATATTAACTGGTCTGATAGTTATTATTATATAAAAATATCCAGTATGGAAAATGGTTTTTTGATTCTTAAAAGACTGAAACTTGTTCATTATGTGGTAGAAACCTCTTATCCAGATTTAATGTTTTTATTTTTCTTACTCCTTTTTCTGAAAATATTTTATCTTTCACTTTTAAAAACAACCTTATCTGTGAATGTCTGACACCTTCATGTGTGATTACACAGGGACTTGGAACCTATCTGAGATGGAGGCATTACATGACCAACCTAATGACCAAAGATTGTCTTCTGCTGTACCTTGAAAATTACTTATATACAACAAACTTCCTTTTGGGAATGAAAACATAAAATTTATTTCCTTGAGTATATCATTGACACCAAAAGTGGGCACAATAAGAAGGACTAGGCAAACATCCTAGAGAGGACAGAGATTACTGTTAGAGATTACTTTAACCCCAGATACCCATATAGGTTGGGGACGGGCCTGTTGGAGAGCAGCGTAGGAGAAAGAGACCTGGGACTTCTGGTGGACAGAAGGATGACCATGAGCCAGCAATATACCCTTGTGGCCAACGGCATCCTGAGGTGAATCAGAAGACAGGTGATTAGCAGGCTGAGAGAGGTTCTCCTGCCCCTCTACTCTGCCCTGGTGAGACTGCAGTGTCCAGTTCTGGGGACACTGTGGAATATTGTTTCCAGTTCTGGGCCCCTCAGTTTAAGAACGACACATAACTGCTTGAGGGAGTCCAGTGCATAGCCACAAACATGATGAAAGGAACGGAATATCTCCCTTATGGGGAAAGGGAAGGGAGCTGGGTCTCTTCAGCTTGGAGAAACAGAGTCTGAGGGGTGACCTTATTAATGTTGACAAATATGTGGAGGGTGGGTGTTTCAATGTCACTGCAGATGAAAAAAGCCATTACACCGAGAAACTGTTGGTGAGTTTGGCTTTGGAAAACCACTAGAAATCACAGTGAAAGGGAGCAGAAAGTGTGAGTCACTTTTTACATAGCTTGGAGGGTAGTGGATCTAGATCATTATTGTCCAAATAATGCAGATTTACATGACCTAATAATCTTGTTTATTAACCTCATGATTCTTCATAGGTCAAACTAATCTAAGACTTATTTAGGTTTAGGATTTTTTGATCTTCAGTCCATCAAATTTGGTGAAAATATGCTGCTCAGCCTAGGACTTTCACAATTGTTTACAGGGCCCAGTCTTTTTATGAAGACAAGAAAATACACTGAATTAAACACTGCTTGCTTTATACTGTGCCATTGATCTGACACAAATTTGATGTATTTTCTTTATGAAAGCATAGTAAACTAGATTTTGTCCACTTTGTATAGCTGAGAAAATAAGTAGAATAGATCAGAAGCATTTTCTAGGATTCTTTCAGATGTTTGTGAAGCATGACTTAGTTGTGTATTTCCCTATTTCAATAGAAAAAAAAAGAGAGTGTTTTTTTGATGTAGAGCGGGGTGGTTTGGGGAGGGGGGGAGTTGTTTTTGCTTTTTTATTTTTAATGCAATTGCCAGGGAACAAAATGGTGAAACAAAACTAAACTTTTGTTACCCCTTCATGTCATAAAACACATTTCCTTCAATGTACCATATGGTCTACCTGCCACCAATGCAATTGTACAATAAACAGTAGAGGTGTATCTGCAGTAAAATGGGTTAGAATGAGCAGAACTTAAAATCTTTATTTCCAAAGCAATGGGTGGGTGTTATTTCATCCATACAGCACTATTTCTCTATTTTCTTGGGTTAGAATCATAGAATCATTAGGGATTGGAAGGGACCCCGAAAGATCATCCAGTCCAATCTCCCTGCCACAGCAGGATCACTTCACTGGAGAAGTTATGGAATCGGAATCACTCAGGATTGGAAGGGACCACCTGATCATTTAGTTCCAACCCTCACACCAGGCTGGGACACCCCGCCCTAGACCAGGCTGGCCAGAGCCCCTTCCAGTCTGGCCTTAAACACCTCCAGGGATGGGGCCCCAACCACCTCCCTGGGCAACCCATTCGAGGCCCTCACCACAGAGGGCCTCACCTCACCTCTCAGAGTGAAGAACTTCCTCCTCACATCCACTCTAAATCTACCCATCTCCAGCTTTGCTCCATTGCCTCTCATCCTGTTGCTACCTGACATCCTAAATAGCCCCTCCCCAGCCTTTGTGTAGGCCCCTCTCAGATACTGGAAGGCCACAATAAGGTCACCCCGGAGCCTCCTCTTCTCCAGACTGAAGAGTCCCAGTTCTTTCAGTCTATCCTCATAGGAGAGGTGCTCCAGCCCTCTAATCATCCTCGTGGCCCTCCTTTTCACACAATCCAGCACCTCCACATCCTTCTTATAATAAGGGCTCCGGAACTGGATGCAGTAGTCCAGGGTTTTCAGATTACTCACAATTACTCAGCCATAGATGCATCTGATCTTTAAACACAGTCACATATACTTTGCAGCAAAGAAGAATTATTGAACACATTTATATTTTTTAAAAATAGAATTCTTACTGACTCCCCTGGATTTATGATAGGGTAATGAACAGTCTTATCCAAAATAATCACTTGAGCTTCCAAACTCAGCACATGTTCTATACATCACCTTGCAATGATGACAGTTATCTACAAACAGAAGTTAATTCATGTAAAGTTACAGAGTGATCTTAAAGTTTTCATTGCTTAGACCTTTTGTCACTTTGAAACACAGATGAAACTACACAGAGTAAGATGCTTTACCCTCTGTAAAGAGTTGTAGTACAGCTATCCTTTCATGACGCTATGTGCAGATAAGTTACTCTCTTGTCATATATTATGAACTACCCCTGAAAACCTTTCTAAGAACCATGCTTCTTTCATACTGCAAACAAAGAAAAAACCATACACACATCTTGTGTAAGATACTGCTGAATGAATGTTTGACAAGGACTCTCTGTTTGAAGGTGGTATACAAGAGTGATCTTGGAATGACGATGGTATTATTGAACTTGGATAATTCTTTTGTTGTAGTAATCACTTGTAAAATAATTTTTTTGAATGCACAGTAAAAAAACCAGTCACATTTACACGCAGTCATCAATATCTCTGAGTATTCATTATGGTACATCTTGTAAGTTCCATATGTGCTTCCAACATGGAGATGTACCTTCCCTTTGAATTACTCACAGGCTTTTCAAATTGTAGCTTGTAGGACAAAGGCTTGTGGTTTAAGCCAGCAGACACCTCAGGACCACACAGCAGTTCTTTCACTCTCCCTCAGTGGAATGGGTAAGAGTACTGGAATTAAGGTAAATCTCATGGTTTGAGATAAACACAGTTTAATAACACAGAAACCAAAAGGACAAAATCAGAATTATAAAAGAATATACTGAAAAATGTGATGCAGATTGCAATTGCTCACCACCTGCTGAACAATGCCCCGGCAGTTTCCCAGCAGCAGCTGCTACTCCCCAGTTTTTATTGCTGAGCATGACGTCATATGGCATGGATTGCCCCCTTGGCCAGTCCGGGGCAGCTGTACCATTTGTGTCCCTTTGCAGCTTCTTGTGCACCCCCAACCTGCTTGCTGGCAGGGCAGTGTGAGAAGCTGAGAATTCCTTGACTCTGTGTAAGCATCAGCTGAGCAACAGCTAAAACATCCCTATGCTATCAACATCAACACCATGCTAAATCCAAAACACAGCACCATATAGCTACTAGGAATAAAACCAACTCTACTCCAGCTGAAATCAGGACAGAAATAGAACAGGAAAACCTTTTGTAACCAGTTTTCATCTGTGACCTTATACTGCTCCAGACCCAAAATATAACTCTTAGTTACACAGTAGCAACTGGTTTTATCATTATTTTATTAAATTTCATAGCAAAGGAAAGGAATCTATGGGTATGTTTTCTTTAAGGAAAAAGGTGATCTGGTTCACAGAGGGCCGATGGGAGTATGTCCTACAGACATCATATTTATTCTGCTCGCAGATGCCAAATGATTGAACATCTGCAAAGCCATATTTAAAGAAAAACTTTCCCAGATAATTTGATAGCTTTTACATCTGTAGCAACCCACTGTGGGTCATATTAATAACTCTGCTGAAGTTGGAAAAAAGAAATTTGCTAGGATTTCATTCCATGGCTAACCTCTGTGAGAAAACTATTCAGAATTTCCAAAATGCTGATAATTATAATCCTGAGTTTAAGAACACTTTTCTTTCTATGCTTCTAGAAAAGTCCAGATTCACACACAAAATACAGATTAAGGTATCAGCTAATTCAGAGGACATTTGGAATCAAGAATAATAAAGCCACAACTCTGTTCAGCCTAATTTTTTGTGGAACCCAATATCAGTTGCTTAATACCTCTGCAACATTGGCACAATGGGTAGTAATGCAGTGGATTATTTAAGTGGAATTTTTAGCATTGCAAAGAACAGGTAAATCTCAACAAATCCTTGCTGTTTTTGAGTCACAGAATCATGGAATCATTAGACATTGGAAGGGACCTCAAAAGATCATCTATTCCAATCCCCCTGCCACAGCAGGATCATACAGACTGAGTTGCATAGGAACATATCCAGGTAGGTTTTAAATATCTCCAGAGAAGGAGATTCCACAACCCCCCTGGGCAGCCCGTTCTAGTGCTTTGTCACCCTCACTGTGAGGGAAGCTGCTAAGCTTTGTGTTCCACATTTTGCACACTCCTTGCGCCAGCCTCTGTGTGCTGTCATTTGAGACAGACTCCAGAGGGAATTCAAAGGCACTGGGTGTTTTTGGAAGATACAGAATTTATTAGAGTAATTTTCCCACTACTAGGCAGTAATGTCTCCATTGAGGAAATCACAGAAGTTATTGTCTTAGCTTGGCTAACTAAAGTGCTTTGTTTAATGCCCATAGTTGCTCTCTGAAATAGAGGAACATAGAAGTCTCTATTACAAATGTATTCCAGCAATTGCATTGATTTTATTCTTAGAAAGAATTACTTCCTCACTTCTAATTTAAAAAAAACCCCCCTATAAATAAATTAAAGAATAAATACATCAAGGATGGATTCCCTTTGGGTAGTTCCATCCTCTATAGCTGGCAGTGGAGGAGGGGAAATCCTAATGAAATCATCATATCTACAAAACATTGTCACCAAGAAGCTACACAAGGCACTGTGATAGGGTAGAACAGGAAAGCTCTTTTGCTTTGTTTTTAAACTCTGCTTTGCACAGATGCTGATCCTTGAGACACAGGACAGCTACTGCAGTGCCTGGACTACATATTTTGCAGGTCATAAAGCTTTATATGGAGATCTTGTCATCAAATTCAATGATCTGTGAAGGAGTTTGAATTTACTGACTCATCCAGGCTTGATTTCAGAACTAATGCAACTGCTGCTGCGTTTTCTTGCCCTCATTTTTGATTCACACTTTCCACCAAGAAAATTCTTAATGATAATTACAACCTTTTTTTTTAAAGTACATTAACTTCAGTTAAAGAAATAAGAGTGTCTTGATTAACTGATCTCAGACAGATTGTCAAGGATCTTTTTCTTGTGGTAAAAAGACCACATCAATATAGCAAAGTATATTCTCCTCACGAAGCTCCCTTTCAGATGCCTCGTGGAGTAACTTTTTTAACCAAAGTACATTCTGTTCTTCAAATTTAATCTGAAAGTATAAAATAATGTAATCCAAACTCCTTTTTTTTTTCCTAGAAAATACTGTTTGTAATTAGAGCTGAAATGTGGTTTGGCTAAAATACATGATGTTCTAACTGATTGCTCGAGTAGGTTTAACCTATATTTCTACGTACTGTTTGCCTTTAAGTTATCATTTAAATTGTATTTAATATCCATATTTTTTAATGTGTAACTGAGTCATTCTCGTGTCCCTTTTCCAGCAATAGAGAAATACACCTCAGACATAGGATGGCCCCAAGGTACATACATGCCTATTTTTACTGATCACAGACCTGTAAGTTTTCAACTGCTTGCTTGCATCTTAGCCACTTCGATCTGATGTCTTAATTTGAGTAGGAAGAACTCCTGCAATAATGATAGAAAAATTCCATTTCACTTGTGATGACTTTATTCTATCTGAATAAAAATATAATTGTGTTGATCGAGTGCCTTGAAGGTATAATGCATTTTCTGCATGTTAGTAGACACAAAATTCAGAAAGTACAATACATGTGTTTTTTTTCTGTTGCTTTCATGTAGAACTGGGAAGAAATTTAAAAGTGGATGTAATTGTGCATTCAGATGAGCAATTATAGTAAATTCTCTTAAAGTAAAAATTATATTTGAATAGAAATGATTTTATAAATTAGTTGTTAGAAATGTCTCTCTGAGAGATTAACTTTGAATACATTACCAGAATAAAATGCAAAAAACTAGTTGTTTTAAACTAAGCATCAGTTAATTGATATTGGTAAGTGGAACGAGGTCCTTAAACACCCAGCAAAAGCCAAGAACTTTTCTTCCTTAACAAATAATGCCAAGTAGAGCATTGCTTTTTATTACAGATACAGTTTTAGCTGTATTAATGATCGATGTTTCCTAGAACATACATGGGAATAATACAATGTCTTAGATAAAGCAAACAAAATGTGCTTTTTCTAATATTTGTGGAAAAAACAGAGGTTGCATTCTGATGCTTTGAAAATAAAACCTTGCTAACTTACAGCACAGTGAACATATTTGTTGGGGTTTTTTTAAAGTCAAATTATTTATTGTCACAATTTCTTACTCTCTTTATTATTTTTAGGTATTTCAGTAAATTGATAAAAAAGGCTTCGTACCCAAGAGGAATGCTCTTTTCCTTTGCTACAACTCACAAACTCCAGCCATGTTTTTGAGTCAAAGTCATCATTTCTAAGGAATATTTTGATGCATTTAATCCCACCAGTGGGCTTAAATATGAAACTGGGACAGACATGCTCAACTTTCATGCAACATTCTCTATTCTGAAAACAACAACCACATCAAGAAATATTTCTGCTAATAAGTGAGATACTTGCTGGTTTTGAGATGGCTAACAGAACAAATGTCTTTTAAAGTGCCCTGTATTAAGATTTATGTCCCAAATTTCCCTTAAAGTATTACTTTATTTGTACAAATCTTCTATCAGCTTGGGTCTTGGTGCACTGGATATTTATTGATGTCAACCAAAATCAGCAGCTCACATTAAACTATCTGGGCAGCACCATTTACATCTAAACTACACTTGCTTTGTAGAAAGCTATTTTCTGTACTATTAGTCTGCATTGCCAGTGATCCGGTATTATTTGCAACTCATCATTCACTTCACTTTGGGCTGTCAAATATAACAAAGTATTAAAAAAGGCAACGAATCAATTTACATTAAAGGACTCAAGATTTCCATCAGAATGTAGAAAATGAGGTCCTGGATCTTTGCTTCACTGAAACATATTAATGAGATTTATGCATATACAGAATAATGATAAAAAACCAGGAGGAGTGCAGGAGGGGACTTGCTTCTCTCTCTGTTTTTTCTCATTTAGATTTGGGACAGACTTCTGCTGAAATGGCAGCACATGTTTGAAAATGGGAACTGAATCTGAGTCAAGATATTTGGAATGCTCCAAACTTTCATTTCTATTCTTGCTTTAACTCCTTTGTATCTGTGGAAAGATAAATCAGTTTCTCTTGCTCATTTGATCATGTGGGTTTTTTAGCATCAAATGTCCCAAGCAGCACAGAATGATTTCTGTGATCTGTAGGTAGATACAGACTACAGGGTAATGATTCTTTGACATTTTTCAATACAAAGTGTATCTGAGAAAGAGAACTTTTCAAAAAGATGCTGCATTTGGAGACAACCATTCTAGGTAGTGAAGCAGAAAGGACACTGTCCCATTTCAGTGGGTGCATAGACCACACTGCAGGCCAGGCACTGGAGAATTGAAATAATGTGAATGGTCATTTCTCATAGCTGGCACAAGAAACACTTTGGTTTTGTAGCCTGCATGAGGTCTCACGGAATATAAATTTGGGAGAAGAGGAGGGATGTGAAGGTATCCCTGGGAAGTTGCAAATAGATTTTTGTGACTGAAAGGGACAATTCTGAATATCTTGTCATACCTGCATAACAACAGCAACTTGTGTTTTCTAAATGATGTGGTAGAAAGTTCTATGTGGGACTTCCAACTTGTCTATATATATACATACTCCACACAGACAGACGGGGTAGCTAAGAAATAAATTACTACATTAGAAGTGACTGCCAATAAGACAAAGCTGCTAGACTGACATGTAAAATATGAAAGGATTTCCTAAATGATGGGGTTTTTTTCTTGTTGTGGCCTACTGCATTTCTACCGAAATGTTTTTTGTTAGAATAAAATAAAGTACTTCTGTGAATTCTGTAATGACACGTTAAAACCAACACATGTTTGGCTCTACCTCAGCTCAGCAGGGACATGTCAGGGACAGGCTTGGCTTCAAAAATAGGCTGTGCAGAACAGTCTTGCTCTGTGAGAGAGGGTTCTAAAATATATTATCTTTGCTATGAAATAATTTATTATGTACATAGTAGTAAACAATGCTCTTACCTGTGCACTGACAATCTGCTGGAATAGACTAGAACCCTTTTTTAACATATATTTTTGCCATACCTGAGCACTAGCATATACTTCAACATGTTAGCTAAACTCTGTAACAGCACATTCAGAAAACATGCCATATAACTGAGTTCCTTTTCATTCAAATAAGTTGGTTAAAGTTGCATGGGGAGTCCTTCAAAGATGACCTATGCCAAGAAGATATTTGAGTTGGCAAAAATTGCATCATTCTTAAAACAAGGTTTATTTTGCTGGAATACAGTTTAATTTCAACACTGCCTTCGCCATGCTTAGGAGTTCTTTTTAAGTGAGAGTATAGCCACCCAATGGCCCTTTGTTGGTCTACTGTGTCAATACCTTTACTACAATGTATGAACAAGAAGATCACATTTTCTGACATCATGTCTGAGGCATGTGCAAAGACCAGGACATGAGAAATTTTGTTTCTCTGGCATAAGATGGCATCACCTTCAGTTTGGCTTTGCAATGGGCGCACATATAGCGTAACGTTAGATTATCTCACAAATTCCATACAGTACAAGCAGGGTTCATAAAGAAAACAGTTCAAGCAGACCTCTCTCCTGTCTGCTGAAAGAAAAGCGTGTCACATCTGATTTTGTAGTTCAGAAATTCTTCATACAACCTCTTCTAAGACTACACAAAATGCTGAAGAGCAAAGCAGCCACAGCGATACAAAGCAGAAAAACAAAAATGCCAAATGTCTGGAAATGGCAGCTTGTGTCTCTAAATGGCATTTCCTGCTCCAGAGTACCAGAAGCACAGCATGGAATGTAATTGCCGTTATTAGACCCAGATTTTATTCTTTTGCTTCTGCAGAACATCTGGCTGTGTTATGATGTGGGTTTTTTTCTCTGCAACTAATATCATCCTAGGGCCCTGGAAAACTTCTCCTGAAACCAGGTGTCTCAAATAGCATTACCACTTCCAAAACGGTGGTCAGATGAGGTTTGCCATCGTTGTATTAACATATGTCCTGCAAAAAGAGGATAAAAACAGGACAAAGGAATAAAAATGGAGCTGTGTGAACATAGATACTGCTCTACTAGCTCAGGATAGAGCCTGAAATTTGTTGTTGATTTTACCAAATGCTTTCTTCAGCGTGACTTCTTTGATCAAGAACAGGCCTAGCGATTTGATTGTTGTCTAGGTCACAATCCACATGATGAAGTCAAAATTAGTTAAAACAGAATCTTGATAATCTTTTATTATAGACATTGCTTTTATATGCAGCAGGACTGTGAGGTAACCATTTTATACTCTGTCAAGAAGCATCGAAATTGTTTAACAGCAATCATTTTGATATGAAGAACATATATTAATGGATTCTGTTGTCTTTATGCTGCTTTACAATAAGGCTTTCACATAATTTTTGGCAGTAAAGACTATTGAAAAGTTGCTCTCTGGTTAAATTTTAAATAGTACATCATCTCAAATGACAGACATCACTGTCATTGGTTTAAGAGAATATGAGTGTTCCACAGTGATCTAACCCAATCCTAAAAACCTGCTGTACACCACGAAACCAGCTCTCTTTTTACAGCATGTGTGAAAATTGATGGCACCTGCTTGCTTAGATACAAATTGTGGTTCACACACCTTTTTTTGCATATCTGGGATAAAAATCAATTGGAGCAGAAAGGCTTTGTTTCCATGAGATAAATTCATCATTTTATCAACAACAAAACTCTGTGGAAAGACATAGACTTAGTCAGTAGAGGCCACCTTCTACTATGCAGTGATGCATCTGCTGTTCTGTATGTGGGTCAACACTCAGGTAATTTTTGAGAAAAAAAAGAGACGGTTCAGAAATGCCCATCAGGGGCATTTTCCTTGCAGAGTGAGGACACTATGCAGTCAAGATTGCCAGAAAACATTTACTTAAATTTATCTAAAGGTGAAGTACCAAGCCTTAGACTCTTGCCTGGTTACATCTACAGTCAAGGAAGGGGAGATTTCCAGTGGGTGAGTTACCTAACCACAAAACATCAGTGCAGTACCCTCATGGAAGCAAGATTAGGTAGTGTAAATCTCACAAAGTAGTTATCTGTTTTCTCTCCACTGACAAAAATGTTAACTTGGATGCTTACATTTTAAATGGCTAATATGAGATGAGGAAGGGCCACTGCTGCTAAAAAAAAGGTCAGTGGAGTGAGTTTTTAGCAAAATTTTGATGTATCTTGATGAGGACATGATGGCTCAAGACAATGCTCAACTCTCTACTTTAAGTTGATAGGAAACTCATGTAGCTGTGCATAGGACTACATGAGACTAACCAGATGTGCAGGCAGCTTACTGATGTAAAAGCCTGTATTGGCACCTTGCTCCTCCAAATATTTCAAAGAAATTGTCTGTTTTTGGAAGGATGTTGGTCAAAGAGGTTTGTGACTGTTGTTCATTTTGATGGTTGAACTGAAAATGAAACAGAACTGAGAATGGGAAGTCAGAGAAATTTTCATACTCCTTGAGTGAGTGAAAAAGTTGCAACTGGAGACAATATTTTTGGAGCCAAATTATAAGTTTTGTTTTACAGTCATGTCTTAAACTACTTTAAGTAGTTAGATTTACATGCCCAGGGGTCACAAAATCAAAGAGTAGATGATTTTTTGTTTACACTGTAAAGTTACAATATTCACCCAGGGCTATAACCTGGATTTCAGGCATTGGCAGTAAGTTCTTAAATTCACTACCTTAGTGACTGTGTAAAACTCAAGCTCTCGGTCTTGTATTTGATGCTTTCGTTTTGGCATAAAGATCTATTTATAAGCCAGTCTTAGGGTAGTATTTGTATCTCCTCCAGATGATGACATAACCACTGATCTGGAAAAGTTTTCTCTATTGTGGTTAATGATGAAGTTCTAAAGGAAGGCAGAGGGCAGCTCCAGTGTGTACAACAGTATGGAGGTTAGGACTTTTATCTGAAAAGGGAATGGTAGCTTTCAATTAGAATCAGCTATTTATTTCAGAATGTAGCCTTGTTCAATGAATTACTTCTTACACATCACTGAGAAGTGTCCTGTACCACATTAACTGTCTCAACTTGTTTTTCTTAGCTTTAGTTCCTTTTGGACAGCCTAGGGAAAACACAAATACTTTCAAGAACACTGTGATGATTTTACTGACCTTTTGCATATTTGTGTTGGCTCTATTTGTGTTTGTGTCAGTAAGGTCAACAGTTTTCACCAAACTCAAGTTAGTTTCACCAGTATGATTTACCTAATTAAAATCACCCTTCATTTTTACAGAGAAAATTTGAACAGATCTTGATGCTGAGTTTTTAATGCTCAGTGCTTCCCAAGAGAATGATCTGAGAGATGCTCACACAAAATAACAAGCTGGTGGCATCCATTGGAGGCCTGGTATTTCACCTACATATTAATAGCTGTATATAAATATGTGTCTAGGGCTACACATTAGGAGAGAGGGTAGAAGTGACAGTAGATTATAACAAGGTCAAAAAAGCAGCCTGACTACACTGAATCTGCTGCTAGAATATTCCCTGATGAAAAAGTGTATGAACTAGATTCTCTTCTTTGGGGCATTTCAGAAACAAATAATTTTTATCACCTGTTAACAAGGGCAATATACACCTAAACAGATATTAAACAAATAAACAAATTGTTTAATTACACATTTAGATTCTTCATACCAAACAAACAACCCAAATAGTCAATAGCATAGTACATACCATCTATAATCAAAAAGAAACCATCTCCATTTCAGAGGTAAATCCTTAATTAAACTCTGTCTAAGTGTGGTCATGTGATGAACCAGACACAAATGACATATGTAGTATCCCACAGCAAACAAACTGCTTGCATGATCAGCATCAGTATGTGACCATATGTCTTTTCTCTTTTCTCTTCTGCTTGTAAACCCATGCAACTTTTTCTGGTACCAAGGGACTTGTATATAAGGATTTTACTGTTCTGCCCTGCCTCATAATTTCATGTTGACAACTTTTAGTGAAATCTTTGTTGTTTCATTTGAATGCAACCCTTTACGGTAGTGGACATCCAACCAGAATTTCTAAAGGTAATTAGCCAACCAAATAAAATGCTAATGGGAACAGGTAATTACTTGAGAGCTCATGGGTAATAGTGGGAGGTAATTATTTTGATGTCTGTGTGCTCTTACTCGAACTGTGGATGGATTGCCACAGACTTGCTCTAGAAAACCCTGCAGTGCAACTACTTCATTTTCAAAAGGATGGAAGAGAATCCTTGCTTAACAAGAGTGCATTTCACACCATGAAAGGAACTATAATCACATAAACATTTTAATTTGATAAGATGCTCTGTAATTTTGACAGGCCAAAGTAGTGCAGTGTAAGGAAAATGCAGCCCTTCTTAAAAACAGGATTCTTGCTCTGTACGAAGTTGATTAGAAAAATAAGATTCATTAAAACATGGATGCAAAACATCTGGTTATATGGCAGATGGTAGTTCAGCTATCAACACATCCAACTGTTAAATGAATGGACTGATTTAATACAAAAAGTATGGCTTTCCCTCCTCTATGGCTCATTCATTTGCAGATTGCTGACATATTTTTTTTCATATTAAGCTGAGCTCATCAACAATTCGGTATGATTCCAGTCCTCCTTCTCTCCCTTGCCTCTGGCATACACCTTCTCTATTCTTTGCTTTAGCATTGCTGGTAAAACAAAAAGAAATGATTCATCTGTAATGTGGAAAAGTGGAAAATGTGTGTGTCCTTCCCAGACATTATGACACACTAGGCCAAATTTTGTCTGTTGCAACACAGATTTCTAGGGATTTGAACTAACTGCGTCTGGTTGCTCCTACGTAGTGGAGAAAGATGTCCTGACTTAGTTCCTAAATTCCTAGAATAATTTCATGATCAGAAGTACTGCAGTAGAAATCACTTTAGATACTGCTGTCAGGAAGAGTTTCCTAAATGATTGCAGTCAATCCCACCCTTAAAGGCAGGATAATAAAACAATTATGAGACTCTTCACACGATGCTTCTGATGATCTTGTATGCTAGCAAAAACTGTCACTGTACATGTACCACAAGGCATGTCTTGGCTCTTGCCTGTTTTTTGCCGAAGGCTATGTTCTCCCTTGTATCATACTTGTGCAACATCATTGCATTCAAAAGGGTTTTGAAACTGAGACCTGCAGATTGAATTTCAGATATTTGCCCTTCATTTATTGCTCAGCAGCTGTGCATTGAGTTGTCTGTTTTGTGAAGTTCTTAAATGTCTGTACATGCCACTAAGAAGGTCCTTTTACATTCTCAGATCTGGACAATTTTGATTCTTTGATGAGTTTAGCAGTTTTGTATTTGAACTTGCAATTATTAGGAAATGAAACTTCTGGTCTTGGAGTAGCAGTGGGAACCAGTGGTTTAGACTTAGCACAAAATGTTAGAAAGGTGGAAATGATGTTAGCTTAAGTATAGCTTGCTTTAGTAGTGAGTGTCAGAACCTTAAAAAAAGGATAATTTTTCCCACCTTTCAGACATTATCTGACAGATCTAGATGTATTTTAAATAGAATAATATCTTCACCTACAGTTTATATCTTTCATTTATGAGACTCGTACAGTATAATTAATTCATTGACTGTGACGATACTCTGGATGAATGAGCATCAGGAACGCACCAGGAACTAAGAATCTAATGGAATAGAAACAAGTACTGATTAGCAATGACTCTATATAATGGAGTCAAGAAGATAATGAAAAATTGTTAGTTTTAAAACTCAAACTTTTATATATATATTGCAAAAGAAATTACAATGTAATAAAGTACAGGTATAGAAATATAAATACTAAAAAATTATATGCTAAAAAAGTGTAATGAATTGGTTTCTTGGTTGTACTGATAAAAATAAGAGAAATAAGAGAAGGTAAATGTATTATGAAGCAAAATTAATATAAAACATGGGATTAGAAGAAGTATTTTCTTCTGTTTTCAGTGAGTGAGTTCTGTTGGTTTGGACAGAGAATGTTCTTTGACACACATGAGCAATTTGCAGCTTTTGGTGGATACAGGGAGCATCTTTGGTCTTCTACTTTGAATGTGCAAGGTTTATATAGAGCACTTTAAGTCAACATGTGATGTTCTCAACTTCACTCCCTAATGGCTTGAAGATGCAGGGTAAATTGTGAAGTTCACTTATTCAAATGTATAACCACAATAAACCATAGCAGAGAAATGGTAATATCTTTTACTAAAGTTACACTGCTTATTTAACATGAAAGTCTACTGGAATGAATGCACTGCTTCTTGAATATCAGTGGGCATCCAGGAACCTAGCAAAATCATCATCATTACTCTATTGATCAGGTTTCTCCACACAAACATTTCATTATTTGCTCTTTGAAGCCTGCATCAAACAAGCTCAACAATAAAAAATATCTCTCTCTCAACTAGGCAAAAAAATGTCTGACATGCAAGCTGTTCTCGAGGTATGTCAGGAATTTAGCATGTTAAAGACTTTGACCATATTTCTGTAACTACCTAGTTATAAACTACGTAAAATCCATTTACATATAGACATCCAGAAACAGCATTTACCTCTGTTTATTTCAGACTGGGTCCAAAATTTCTTGAACGCTGGATTTTTACCATCCAGTGCAGGAGTACTCTCCATTATTGAATGGACTTCAGCATGGTCATTGCTTTTAGCACATGTTCCTCCCAAAGCAAAAGGAAGACACAGATTTGCCAGCAATAAAAAGGCTTAGTTCATCCCCAGAGCAGTTCAGAAAACATTTTTCAGAGCAGGGTTTGGTATGTGGAATTTTGGAACAAATTCATACACAGTTGGTACAACTCTGTGTAAGTCAATTAATCTTTCAGATAGAAAACTTTTGTTCATCTTTTGAAATTTGCTTACATTCAAGGTGCAATTCTTTGGAACAAAGTGTTTAAAAATTTTTTTCCCTTAAAGTGAAGAAGTGACTCATCAAGACAAATGTGTTGACTAGGAGTTTGTATTTACTGGCATGTTTCAGAGCTGGGATCAATGAGTGAGCACAGCTTGAAAAGCCAATCAACCTGTAGATAGTGAAGAGCCTAAAAATTGCTATTGTCTTGCTGCAGTTGTAGATCAGTAGGTGTCTGCTTCCAGTTATAGTAAGTGGGGTACAGGATGTTCAGCAGATCATTATGAAATCAATAGAGTCTGTAGGGGTTTTCTATGTTTTTATATGGTTTTATTATTGATATGAATGCATCCATTCATACAGATAAAGTTAGTTTTCTGTTACTTTAGAGGATATTCCCTTATTTTTGTCTTTTGCAAAATGAGGCTTTTTGTGTAAATAGTTTTGTTTTACTCTAGTAGAACAAAGTGTATTTTATATTTTCTGCTGGTAATGATACTGCTATCCAAAGTTTTTACAATAATTCCTGTTACAATTTCATGTAGACTTCAGTCATAATAGAAGAAAGCTAAAAAAGGACGTAATGAGGCAAAGTCTAAAACATAAATTAATATTGCAAAATAAAGACATTTGTTAGAAATGCTAAATCTTCTAAAGCATCCTAATGTTTCGTTCTGAATGGAGGTGGCAATGAAATGTCAGGGTTCAAGTCACTGCACTGCAGTATATAGAGTACAGGTATCTGAGCTGGGGTTCCAGATCTCTTCTGCGTACACCAAATAGCAAGAAATTTTCTGGCATGTAGCTTGTATGACCTGCAACCTACCTTTACTGTGAGTGAGATGAGAGGGACTTTGCAAATGCCGGTTCATTCATGGGCCATACAGACAGTATATGCACTTATCGTCGATATATTTACTGCATACTTCTTGTCAAGTGAAATATATGCCTTTTTTTTACACAAATAAATGAAAGAAATACTGTTGATGAGGTTCCCTGCTTGGTGGAAAAAAGTGTAGACTATTCCAGGTTAGTGTTTCATGGAAAAATTTGAGGTTCATATATGATCTTTCTACCACCTATGTGGCTTCAGAAAATTTTGTTGAATGGACTTTGATTCATTATTAGGCAGATAATATTAGCTTTAAGTGTAATGGAAAAACTATGCTCATCAAGTTTGGAAGTTCATTCTGTTGAGTGACAAAGTCAATGATTTATTATATTTTTCATGTCACAGTTTCATGTGAAATATCCCCACTACATTATTGTTTTGTAATATAGTTTTAAAATCACTTACTTTGAAACCTCTCACCTAGAACCCAGTTAATATCACCTGAATAAATCTGCATGTAACACAAAGGCTATTGAAATCAGTGGACAAATTCCACTGGGTTTGATGGATACTCTTGAAGGCAAGCATAAATCTTTTCATAATAATTGTCACAAACTAAAAAAGGCTTGTAACATTAACTAAAACCCACCTTATGCTCTTATGTTCTTTACACCGTTCTAATTATCTTCACATTTCAAGGCCATTCTATCCATTTGAAACATGGCTATGACTTATATAATCGGGCTATATATATTCTTTTGTTTTCAAAATCAGCTATATCCCAAGCTTTAAAAATCATAATTTCCTGGAAGTTATATCAGAGGAAATTAATCCTTTGGATAGATTATCCAAAGATGGGCGTAAGCAAAACACCTATTTGTACATACTAAAAGCGTAACACTTTAACCACAAAACCAAACTTGATGAAATGCTGTAAATATTGTACAATATTACAATGAATGTGCAATACAGAGAAACCTGGCAGATTGTTAGGCAGATGAAATGAAACTACCCAACTCTCATCCAAACAGAGTCAAAATTGCAATTTGCTGCTTTCTGGCAAAGTGATAAACACATTGCTTTTTATCTCCACAGCCTCATGGCCTAAAAGTCCGTGAGGAGAAGCCTTGTGGGATGAGCCAGTACATAGTAGAATAAATTAAGTACCAAAGATAGCAATCCAAAAGAAATTAGTAATAGCAACTTCTGTCAGGACCATTGTATTGGAACTGCTACTTCATTTTTCTGGAAGTGGTAGAAGATAGTGTAATTAACCTTTCAGATTTATAAAAATATTCTCACATTTCAGAATGTGTGTTGTGCAAAAAACCTAACCATGCACAAACTTTGAACTTTCATGCGTGAACTTACATCTCCCCTCTTTGATCACCTCTGTAATCCTACATTTTGGGGAGAATTACGAATAAAGAGAGTGCATCTAGTGTTAAGTGGTGTGATACTCTTTTTCCCCCAGCTAGTTTGTGTAGACAATGTAAGAGAGGACGAGTAAAACAGGACAGTGCTTTGTCCCATTGGGAGATTTGTCTCACCAAAGTTGAACTGAAGGCCAGAGCAAGATCTGTTTCTTCTATTGTGGATTGTGATCGTGTACCGAAACCTCAACATCCCAGCAGGAGGGCTCTGTCTTAGCAGGCAAGTTAAACACCATAAGAGGGAGAATATGTCCACCTGCAGTTCTGCCCCACAGACTTTGCTGCACACATTTTCTGGCACAGCAATAAATGATGTGTGCAGAGCTATGACTGTTGGATTTGATATTCACAGAAAAACTAAACCTCATCAGCCCTGAGACACTGAGAGACAGAGAAAACCATTATGCCTGCTGGAACTAAAACACACTTGAGTCATATTATTTCTTCTGCTGTAAATGTTATTAGTAGGTATTGATTCATTCCGCTAGTAACCTTGCAGCAATTCAAAGGCTTTAAAACCTTCTGCTTGGGAGAAGTTTGATATATGCTGGTCTGTGCAAGTGGCTATATATGGGTATGGTTTGTTATATTGGTGCAATTATGCTAAAATATCACGGAAATTAAATACTGTGTTAAACTTAAGAAATATTTCCTTATATATGTCCTTCCTATATTACTATAGTGTATAGTAATGTACTTACTATGTTACACATTATAAGAAAGGAGAAAGAGGTTTCTGTAGAGAATAATAATCATATAAGCATATACTGAATATTAATCCATACTGATATTTTCTGTTTAGAGCAATCAAAATCACAGAGTCATAGAACCATTAAGGATTGGAAGGGACCTCAAAAGGTCATCTGGTCCAATCCCCCTGCAACAGCAGGATCACCTAGACCAAGTGACAAAAGAACTCATCCAGGCAGGTTTTAAATGTCTTCAGAGAAGGAGACTCCACAACCTCCCTGGGCAGCCCATTCCGGTGCTCCATCACAGTCATTGGGAAGAAGTTCCTTCTGATATTTATATGGAACCTCCTATGAGCCAGCTTACACCCATTGCCCCTCATCCTATCACTAGATGATGTTGAGAAAAGCCTAGCTCCATCCTCCTGACACCCACCCTTCACATATGACATTAATGAGGTCACCCCTCAGTCTCCTCTTCTCCAAGCTAAAGAGACCCATAATGGAAAGTTTCATGGACTTTGAGGTGTGACTGCCTCAGAGAGCAGCTCTTTCAAACCTCAGATGAATCTGTTAAACTGAATAGGAATATAGGTGTGAGAAAGTAGATGTGACTGAAAGGAACACAAGTAAGCTGGGAACAATTTACAATTATTTCCTTCTGCAATCTCCATATTAATATGTACATTTAAGTTATACCATGTATTCATATTATGTAATCATATGTGCCTTACATGATTCTAGTTTACACTGTAACAGGAGCAATGTGATATACAATACAACAGGGATGAGCCCACAATGAGGAGCGTAAGAATCCCCAGGGTAGCCGTGGTGCCCTAGCTGGTACCTGCCTTCTGGAGACTCATGATCTGATACTCTTCTTCCTACACTGCTGTTTCTTCTTAGATTAAATCAGTGAGACCGTCACCCAACACGATGTCAAACGTCCCACAGCTACCTCTTTGTCCACAGATAAATTGTCAAAGGAGTTCAAGTGTTTTGAAGTTGATTTAATTATATTTTCTTATATCATAATTATATTTCAAAAGACTAAGGAAGCCTAATTTGGCTTTTTGCCACTGCTTTGACAATTTTTGCCTGGGGACTACCCCAGTCTTGGCCACATCTTGGCACATGGCGACTGCTAAATGGAGCGATGATTAATATAGAGGATTTGGCCTATTCTGTTACTGGCAACTGTTGTTCCAGCTTCTCTGAGAAGATTCCCTACAAGAAGTGACTTGGGGCTAACTGTCATAAAAATTAGGCATGAAATTTAGGAGAAGAAACACTGCTTACTACAAGAGCTGTTAGGCTATACTAGCTAAGGTTGCATTATGCTGTCACGTGTTTATGCTGACAAGTTAACAAAGTCTGTCATTCAACTCGCATAAGCTACCTGATTCATAAGATCTTCTGCCAGTCAGTCTCTCTCTAGATATTGCAAGGATGTCTATGACAAATATAGGAGTAGGGACTGATCTGTATGTATCAGATATGTGAGTGTTCTTTGTTCCTATTCACAAACTTGAAACGCAGCTTGCACATACTCTCTCTATAGAAACAAACGCAAACAGCATATGTTGGATTGTAGCTGTTGGATAGACAGGCCCTGTTATTATGTGCCACCAGTGATGCTGATGTTGACTACGTTTTCTGTTTGCTGGGCTGTCTGAATCACAGAATCATAGAATCACAGAATCATTAGGGATTGGAAGGGATCTTGAAAGATCATCTAGTCCAATCCCACACAGAAATTCATTCAGGTTTGAACAGAGTCCGTGGCCAGAGATAGCCATATTGTTTGAAAGAGCAAACTGCACAGCACAAGGGCAGTCCTTGTTTATGTATTTGGAGGTCTTACAGCAAATAAAACAGTAAAAATATTTCTCTGTTTGGCTAACACAAAACTAAAAGCAGAATTGTAGGTATATAGGATTTATCAGAAATATTTTCAAACTATTTTTAGGGTGCATGAATTAGAAGAATTTAAAAGGGATTGTGTGTGTTTCTGGTATTTCTGGCCCAAAAGGATCTTTAAAAAATCACCAGTTGAAATTGTTGTATCCTGAGAGTTTTCTTTTCTTTCCTACTCTTTTTATTGCCCTGTTATTTTCTTCGACACTCATTTTATTTTGATGGTGTCTGCATCTAGTCCTTACAGTTAACGTTCCACTGCTGTGAAGAGTGTTTTAGAAAAAGAATACTCAGGGTTTTTTTAATTTTCTGACATAAGGACTAGGTAAAAAATTGCCTGATGGAGCTATTACCTTCAAGCACTTTGCCAATCTCATGATAATGAAAGTTATTTCCTTCTGTAGTTAAAAACACACTTTTCAAAGTAATCTTTTCACTCCTCCAGCCACTCTAATGACTCATTGCCCCAAGGCAGGGATCTACGGCATTGTTTGTGAAGTTCACGAGTGAAAGACTATTAAAAATATGCCACGTTTCCTTGAGTGTGAAATACAATTAAATCCAGATGGAAGAGTAAATCTGAAGCTGAAACAAATTTTGTGCAAAGGCAAACATATTAATTAGCAGCTATATCTACCTGACTATAGAATTTTGCAGATATTAGACACTACCTGATGTAGCAAGTAAAGATGAATAACCACAAATCGGTGCTTTCAAAACCACCTGAATGCATAACTTAGACTGAGAGAAGCTTCATAACTCCTACTTCACCAACTCTAGATGCCTAGGTTTTTATTATATCAATATAGTTCAGGTGTTAGGATAATGCCACCATGTTTCATGGATTTTAGCTTCTCTCATGGAGCCCGTACTTCTGGAGGATTATAGCTATTAATTAATTAAATCTGTTGCTCTGTAAGTACATGTCTGAAAGGCTGAAAACCAACCTATCCTACTGTAAAAATAAATGCATCTCTTTCCCAGTTACAAAAAGCCCTAAGACTGAGGCAAAGGCACTCCAGGTTGACAGACATCTTGACTGCTACACTCACACAGGTGAAAACTCTGCTAAACTGGTCAGAAGCAGGAAGTGCAGATTACCTTGGGTCCCTTCCAACCCCTAACATCCTATGATCCTATGATTACAAAAATAAACAAATGAAATAATAATAAACCTTAATGGAGCAGCGTCATCTCCAAGTGCTGCAACTTGCATCAAAACAGCTCAACACAACCTTGTATTGTGTAGGTGGAGATGCAACTTCTATTGTAGCTGTGGCTTGCTAGCGTTTTACCAAGGAAGCCAATAAAGAAGTGACACACTGCAGGGAAAAGTGTAAGACTCTCTGTATAAAGCCCGCTCCCACCACTGAAATGGAGTCATTTTGGTCTATGAGCTCTGCTCATGGCTGTTCTTTCACACTTCTAATCGCTGAAACAGGCTGCTGTGATTGTGGAGGTGGTATGTTGGGTCTGTGTAAAACAAGCCATCCGGCACATGTGTGGGCAGCCTCCTTATTGTGGTTTAGATGAGTTTGTCACCAGGCTGGAAGGATGGGTGGTTGGAAGAGTGGCAGAAGCAGCCTGAGGCTGTTTTGGATTGGAGCCGGTGGCCCTGTGCATGGCCTGCCTCAGGATGGGAGAAGTGATGCTCCACTGAAGAAGAGCTCAAATGCTGAGAAATTCCAGTAAGACATAAAAGCTAAAAGCAGCAAGCTGGCTTTTTGTCTAGACTAAATCAGCAGAGATGTGCTGAATCCCCGGATTTATCTCAGCTGAGAATCCTACCCCATGCACCTCCCTCCTTTTGCGCTGCTCTGCCAGCACTTCAGAGTAATCTTGATTTAATCACATTCCAGTTCCAGGCTGGCAGGTGGAAGAAGTTAATGTTGTAAGAATTTTTAATATCTATTCTTAGGCATTTATTGTTGTTCATATTTATGTGTAATTCTGGATTATTTTGTTGCTACAAGATGCATGATCAATTTTTTAGCTTTTTTCATGTGTCATAGAATGGTTTTAAAAAAAACAGCGCAGTTGAATTCGAGAGAAACACTTTAATATAAAACTCTCACTATGAGTAAATCGTTTCTGTGATCTGGTTTCAGACACCTGGATCCTCTAAAGCAGTCAGTTACCTGATCCTCAAGGCTGTTACATACAACTCACATGTATTTTCAGAAATCATGCTGGTTGTTGTGAAGGAACTTTGTTGTCCCTTGTGCTGAAGTCCATGCTTAACTTAGGAAAACTTAGGAGCATTTTACCTGGAAGCACAGCACATTATTGAAGGTAACTTAAACAGATGTGAGGTCATGCACTGCTGAAATTATTTAATTGTCATGGCTTTCTTGCATCAATATTCATTTCTGAACTGAGATCAAGAGCAGTGTGCCTTGCTTTGGAAACATGAAAAGGAAAATATAGTTGAAACCCTAAAAAAGCTTGTCTGAAATCAGGTTGGATATTTCTAACACTCACTTAGCTGGAATTCAGTTTATTTTGGCCAACTTCAAGCACCTAGAATCTAATAAGCCCACAGAATCTAATTAGCCCTATGGTCTAAAAGTGACATGACTTCTGCAAGGTCAGAGCTTCTGTGTGTAGAAAAGACAAGAAATGGTCTTTTTAGAGATGAATCTTTGCAAATTCACAGTTGTTCTGTATGAATCTGATCATCGTGGTACACTTCCTCCATAACTAGCAAATGTCCAACAATCAGTTCAAATTTAATAAGGTTTCAACTATATGTAGCAAGTAAGAACAGATCTCTGTACTTGTAGTTTTACTACAATACTTCAAAAAAGCAAACCAAACTGGTATTTCTGCATCTTAAACTTGTTTCAGCTCATCTTCTCTCTATCTTATTGCCATTCATATCCTTGTCTAAAATAGCAGAGGCTCCATCAATTTTATTTGCCTGTCATCAATTATTCCTTTCAGCCTTGAGCCACACTAAACCAAAGCTATCATACTTTTCATCCATTGTCATCTGTCTCAAGCTCAGCCTTTTCTTGTTTTAAAGCACAAAAAGGTCTTGTTTTTAAAGTGCTCCTAGCACGAAAAAAGTCTACCCTGTGTAATCAACACATGGTTAGAATCCCATTCTTTATTCTGTTACTTTAAGACTAAAATATATAGCATAAGGCCTAGACAAATATTTTTTAATTAAATGTAAATAAGGTAAAGCTGTTTGTGACTATTGTGGTTTATCTGCAAAACTTTGCAAATTTATTGTATTTGAGGCATGTCATAAAGTCAAAGTATGAGCTGCTATGGATTGCAGAAAGTGAAGGTATCACATACAGTAAAAATGTAATGTGATAGGAAAAGAAGAACCTAGTGATGTTCAACAAGAGTAAGTGTAGAGACCTGCATCTAGGGAGGAACAACACCGTGCACCTGTACAGACTGTGAGTTGTCCTGCTGGAAAGCAGAATAAGATTTGGAGTGCTGGTGGCCAGTTGATTTTTCCATGGGGTAGCAATGTTTTGTTGTGGTGAAGAAGGTCAAAGGTATCCTGGAATGCATCAGGAAACTGTGCTCAGCAGGTCAAGAGAGATTCTCCTTCCTCTCTACTCTGCCCTGGTGTGACCACACCTGGAGCACTTTGTCCAGTTTTGGTCTCCCCAGTTCAAAAGAGACTTGGAACTTCTGGAGAGAGACCAATGGAGGACTATGAGGATGCTTAAGGGACCTGAACATCTCTCCTGTGAGGAAAAGCTAAGACAACTGTGGCTCTTTAGTCTGTAAAAGAGAAGGCTGAGAGGGCATCTTATGAATGTTCTAAATATCTGAGGAGTGAGTCAAGAAGAAGGAACCAATCTCTTTTCAGTGCTGCCTTGTAATAGAATGAGGAGAAACAGGTACAGACTGGAGCACAGGAGATTCCACCTCAATTTCTTTACTTTAAAGGTGATAGAGCACTGAAACAGAGAGGCTGTGGAGTCTCCTCTGAAGACTGGATGTGTTCCTGTGTGATGTGTCCTAGGTGATCTCGTTTTTGGCACGAGTGGTTGGACTGGATGATCTCCCGAACACCCTTCCAGCTCCTACCATCCTGTGATTAGGTCATAAAATATTTAGTGTGCTTTATACTCTTTGTAAAATAGCTGTTTATGTATAGGTGGCAGCACTGAAAGTTTTGTCATCTGAGGAGTTTTATAAATAGGTATGTAATGTTTTTTGCCTACATGAATCACATATTTTCATATTGCAGCTTGAAAGTCATAACACATTCATTACAGTATTTTGATCCACAGGACTTTGTCTCTTTTTTGAATTAATTAGTGAGGGGAAAAAGAAGTACTATATTACATTAAAGCTGGTAAAAAAGAAGATGCAAGGGACACAGAGCAAATTTTCACTTGTAATGAATATATGCATTGAACTGCCTATACTAAGCAATGGGGTGTGACCTGGAAGATAGGAGGTTTCATATAAATAGCAGAAGGAACTTCTTCACAGTGTGATGGAGCACTGGAACTGGCTGCACAGGGGGACTGTGGAGTCTCCTTATCTGGAGACATTTAAAACCCACCTGGATATTTTCCTGTGATGCTTGGTCTAGGTGATCCTGCTGTGGCAGGGGGATTGGACTAGAGATGATTACATTTAGACTTGATGTGAGAAGGGAGTTCTTCACCGTGAGAGTGGTAAGAGCCTGGAATGGGTTGCCCAGGGAGGTGGTTGGGGCCCCATCCCCGGAGGTGTTTAAGGCTGGGATGGATGAGGCTCTGGCCAGCATGATGTAGGGTAGGGTATCCCTGCCCATGGCAGGGGGGTTGGAACTGGATGATCCTGTGGTCCCTTCCAGCTCTGACTCATTCTGTGATTTTATAACTTCTTCGCAGTGAGGGTGACAGGGTGCTGGAGGGGGCTGCCCGGGGGGATTGTGGAGTGTCCTTCTCTGGAGATGTTTAAAACCCACCTGGACTTGGTCTAGGTGATCCTGTTGTGGTGGGGCGGTTGGACTGGATGATCTTTCAAGGTTGCTTCCAATCCTTAATATTCTGTGATTCTGTGATCCTGCTCTGTGATTCTGTGATCTTGTTTCCCAAGGGAGAAGAATCTACCTTTGATCCAGGAAGAGTCGTGTACTTCTTGCACACATGCAGGATTCTGGCATATCTCTGGACATCCTTTTCTGAATGCAAAGAGGATATGAAAGCGTATTTTAGACCCAACTACTCTGCTGTCTGATAATACTGATGAAAGCGAGTATTATGGCATAAATGAGGTAGTCTTTTCTGGAAGGCCAGAAAGAGTCACAGAATGATACTCTATCATTAAAACAAATGAAAAATGTCACTGAAAGACATTTAGCTGCAAATATAATACAGGAGATTACAGAAGCCTGGGTGGAGAAAGAGAACAGAGAGAAATGGTTTTCTTTCAAACAGCTTATAAGTCTATTAAATTAACATCCTTGGATTTCTGAAAAATTCAAGATTTTGGGGACTGCAGTTGCTCTTATGGAAGCAAATGTAAGACATCACTGAAGTAAGTCTCAACTGCTTTACACCTCAGTTTGCTGCAGTATTCTCTACGGACTTCAAGCTCCATGGCATTGCTACAGGGATCAGGTTTTGCTTTGAAAATAGAATGCATCTTGTCTGAGAACCCATGTGTGACTTTCTTCTTGCTTCGGTGGGGGTGGGCAATGATCACAATGAGTCAGACTATGGTTTTACAAGGGCGTTTTCCCACTGAAGTAGATTTGCTCTAATGGCTATTGATTCAATAAACTGTAACATGGAAGAAAGGAGAAACTGTGAATGGAACCGGGCTGGAAGAATTAAATTACTCTAAAGTAACTTCTAATGGACCTACCAGCAGTGTCCACTCCTTCCAGAGGCCCTGAAAACAGCCCTGTCCCTAATTTCAGCCATTATCACAGGCAGCTGCATTGCTAATGGTGTGTATTGATAAAAGGATAAATGCTGGTTTTGCTCTCAGTGTCAGGAGGGCTGAGTATCACATTAAAGGCACAGATCACCAAAGTCCTGTCCTTGAAATAGTCATGGCTTTCAATTTCTTTCTCAGCATGTGTTTAAATATTACCAAGAGCCCCAAACTGCCTCCAGTTGCTTCCTGTTTAAATAAAAGATGATTCCTTTTTTTATTCTGTGGAATCCATTCAAAGGAAAAGGTCATGCCCAAAGGGAAAAAGCAATTTCCTTATTCATTTCAGAGCTCTAGGGATTTTTAATTTACGTTTGCCAGAACAGTCTCATTTTTTTTTAATTGATATTCTTTGTTAATTTTTTTTTTTAAGGAGTGTATGTGTGTGTCATGTTTGTATAGAGCTAAAGCAAAATGACACAATGATTCTGAATGCACCTTTCTTTCCCATTCAATAAGGGAAGACCATGAAGTACTTCACTGAGATGTGTTAATGTTTAATAGCAATTCAGAATTTTTTTGCTTATTCAGAAAATTTGCAATAGTTTTTCTGAAAATTGGGCTACCTGGTCATTAGACTAATGGGAGAAAATATTTGAAAATATTGAAGAGATTTGTTTTCATTATGATCTAAAAAAGCACATTAGTTTTAAAAATAGGTTTGTTAGTTTTTTTCTTTTTTTTTTTTTGCATGCTATGCCTTGTGTTGATGAAACTGGGTTAATGAATAATACAAACAGGATAAAATCATCAAGGGTAAGCCCATGTGGACCTAGTGAACATCAGCATAAGTGAATCGAAATTAATTGATTTCTGTAGATCTTCAAGCCTGGTAAACAAAACATAGCATCTCAAAATTACTAGATTCTACTGCTATGGTTTTGATATTTTCTTTAAGAATAGATGATAGATTGGTTTCCTGTGATTTAGGCAGCTGCTAGAATAAATTAAGATACAAAAATAATTATTTTAAATTTTATTCTGTTATTTAGTTAGTGTTCAACTGTGGTGAGAAAAATATCACAGACAAGAAAACAGCGTCTTTTGCTGGAATCTGAATCCTTTCCATTAATTTGCATTTTGTTAGGAAGGAGAAGGTACTTGCTAGATTCATCAACACTGTCAAACAAATAGTTATGCAGAATGTCTTTCGTAATTATAATTTCAAGCTTCTTTTACTTTTTCTACAGATTGTTTTCCCCACTTCTCCCTTCTTAAACAAATTTTTAGTTACAGCTCTGGAAATAACCTGCTCAGTAGGTTGAGAAATGTTGCTGGGGCTCCCTCTCACCCACCTGGCTACTTCTACTTGGCTTTTGGTGCTGTCACCAACTCTCCCATCCTATTATCTTCTTGACCTCCTTCCTTCATCCTAGCATGTTCCAGGCTGTGCAATTGCTTCTCCCTCTGCACCAACCTTCTCAACAACTGCTCCAACAAGCATGAGACCAAGGCCCTTCTTGTCACAGCACACTTGCAGCAGCCCACAGCACAGTTTGCAATTTGGACACTTTCTGAAGAGACATCTCAGCATTGCTAAGATTTGACTTTGTTAGGCACAGACAATTGTGAGTGCATCAGCTGCTCTCATACGACAATGGGAGGCGCTGCAAAACAAACTGAATAAATTGTTTCAAAACAACAGTCCTTAAAAGCTGGTGTTTCAAGTTTAATTAAGTGAGCAAACTTCGTGAATATTTACAAATAAAAATATTGGTTTAGAACTGTCTACATGAGCTCATGTATAGTTCAATTGTTTGAGATGAGAAACAAAGAGCCATGTTTCCATGTTCTGTGATGGATAACACTGTGAGTAGATGACTGCATCATTTTCACAATAATGCTAGTAATGGTACATGAGACAATGACATAAACAACCATGGAGGTTAAAAACACCGTCGTGGATGCTAAAAACCCTACGGAGTTCTGGCATAAAACACATATTACACACTTGAGACGAGTCCTTGTGGGTGGTGAATACTGCAAGCATGCAACCATACCGAACCAAACTGATAGTCCCTGTTCACAAAGACATTTCAGATCAGGCTTCTTGACTGATGCTGACTGAAACCAGGTATGAGAAAGCCTGGTGCTGACTTGAAGCCACATACAAGAAATTGTGCTATTAAGATGAATTAAATTTCATAAGGATGCCATCGTGACTATATAATACTCTTAATCTGACTGTGATTATTGCCGCTTGGCTAGAATGGATAAGGTCTGGGGGAGGGGAGGGAGGAGCACATGAATGTGTGACAAAGATAATGGGAAGGATGACAAGTGACAAAATATGCTAAAGGGCAAAAAGAAACTGTTTCTCTTCCATCTAAAACACTGGAAGTCATCTCTCCAGAAAATGGAAGACTCCAAATATTCAGCTACTTATTCTAAATTTTCATGTGATGTGCATACAGTTGTGAACAATAACAAACTCATTTGTACACCTAAAAGACTGTTCAAATGAACATGAAAAAGTCTGAATTTGCACTTTCAGAGTCTGGTTTACAAACCTGAATAAAATATCACTATTAGGAGAAACCTCATTCCAGCACTGACTCAACAAATGTATTCAGAAATGAGAATACCTAAGTTTGACCCATAAACCTCTTTACTCTTTCAATTCTCAGGTACCACAGAGGAGCAATCTGAGAGTAAATTGTCGTCCTGAGGAATAAACCAAACCAAATCAGATAGACTCCTGGAAAATTCAAGGTTGCTCTGCCTGTTCCCCACTCCTAACTTCTCTAATGAACAAATTGTTCAAACAAACCAAGCTGTTGTAAAACTTTGGATTAAATAATATGCAGCAGGTGGCAACATATGTGTCCAGTTAGTTCCAGCCAAAACAGTCTAGTTTGCAGAAAAGGGTACAGAATTTCACTGTGACTCAACTGAGGGGGTGATGCCAAGTGAAAAGTGGCTCTAGCTCAAGAGTCAGGCTTACAGAAGAAGGTAGTTATTAATTTTACGGTGTTTCTAGAGTATCCTGATCTATTTGGTATAAAATAATTCAATTTGCCTTTGTCTCTCTGGGACTCAATTTCCTTTGGGATTTGGTCTTCTTTAATTGCTAAATTTTCAGACACTAGATTATTTATATAGGTTAAGGTTTAGGAAAGAATAAATTGTGCCCAAACCACAAAAAATGGAATCTCTGACCTTTCAGACATTATTGTTATTTTATTTTATAATTTTTGAATATGTTCTCTCTCCCTTTAGTTGTGATTTAGTCACAGCTTGAACCAATCAACACCTTTCTAACTGCAATGGGATTATGTCATGTCCAAATTAGTAATTTTGATGAGAGTATATCAAAAGCCCTTGTTCTGACTAGTAATTAGTGGCATTAGCATGTTGAATAAAGAAAAAAAGCAGAAAACCAGCAGCCTTATGAAGGCAATATTCAAAATACAAACTGTTAGAAAGTTATTACTACTTTCTGAGTGTATGGCCAAATATTAGTGTTTTCTCTTGAATTATGTCTTTAGAGTTACAAGAACAGTCACAGCTTTGAAAGCATTTTTTTCATTTACACCAAAACCAGCACATTGGGGCCTAACAGTGCTCTAAACCTAATGTGAATGGACCTGGTTACTGAAACCACACAATTCAAGCGTGTGATTAAATTGCATGAGATGGAATTCAACTGGATGTCAAGTTCAACTGGATGTGGACGTGCTGGAGTGTGTGCAAAGAAGGGCCATGAGGATGATCAGAGGGCTGGAGCACATCTCCTATGAGGCCAGACTGAAAGAGTTGGGGCTGTTCAGTTGGGAAAAGAGGAGGCTCCCAGGTGACTTTATTGTGGCCTTCCAGTATCTGAAGGGGGCCTACAAAAGGGCTGGGGAGGGGCTTTTTAAGGTGTCAGGTAGCTACAGGACTAGGGGGAATGGAGCAAAGCTGGAGATGGGTAGATTTACAGTGGATGTAAGGAGGAAGTTCTTCACTGTGAGAGTGGTGAGAGCCTGGAATGGGTTGCCTAGGAAGGTGGTGGAGGCTCTGTCCTTGGAGGTGTTTAAGGCCAGGCTGGATGGGGCTCTGGCCAGCCTGGTCTAGGGTGGGGTGTCCTTGCCCATGGTAGGGGAGTTGGAACTGGATGATCCTGTGGTCCCTTCTAACCCTGAGTGACTGTATGACTTGGTCTAGTTGATCCTGCTGTAGCAGGGGGATTGGACTGGATGATCTTTTGATGTCCCTTCTAATCCCTGATCATTCTATGATTCTATGGTTCTATATTCTTAATGCTGGAAAAGGATATTTTCCTCAGATCATCTACAACTAGTGGAATGATACAGGAAATTGTATTTTCTCCTGATAAGAATGTCCTAGTGAGGGAAGGTGAGAGAAAAATACAGACATCTTTTTAAATTATATTTAAATGATCCCAGGAGGTCTAAACCTGCGCTGAAAATGGTAGATAGAAGAAAACACTTCTGCATTTGCTTTTGATTATGTCACAAAAACATGGGTAACGGAAAATGTATTTAGGAGAACTGAAAATTAATTTTGATGCCTGATGTTCTGTGATTCTGTGATTCTGTAATTTTTCAGAAATCTGACTTTCTGCTAGTACACTGAATCCAAATGTTATTTGTAAATCTGTGTCAGCATGTGAACCCAAATCCTTGCGTAAGATAGGCCATATGGCTATTTTTGCCCATGTTTCTACTTGAAAAAGTGAGCATTGTCTGAGGTTTGAATTACTTTAACAAGGGAAATTAGAGGTAATCAATGTTTGTTTGTTTGTTTGTTTGAAAGGATGCACTTAAAGATGCACTGGCCCCACTTTAATGTAATACAATGTCTTCTAAGTGTTTTTCAAGAAAAAATCTAAGGTCCAGATATTTAAGTTTGCATTTTAGTCCAGTGAGCACATATTAGCTCAACAGATTGTGGTTTTGAGATTGGGTATTTTCAGCAATAAAAATTAAAAAACTTTCTAGCTATATAGGTTTATAAAACAATATTAACAGCTTGTAAAATAAAAGTTAATATTAAATTGAAAAAAGAATGTAATTCTCTAAAGTGTTGAAATTGTCATTAAGAATACGAGACAGTGAAGGAACTGAAAAGCTTTAAACAACCTGTCCTACCTCTAACTAGCTTTTGTCACGGTCCTCCATTTTCACAGTCAACATGACCTTTCTTTTTTTCTTTTGCAACAACTAAGGTGTTGCTTGAACTCATTTTCAGAGCCTGGCCTGAATGGTAACAGAAAAGTCCTCTGTGTGCTTCTGAACACTAGAAAGTGAGCAAATTGATACCAGGTAATGCACTTCCTGATGCCACTCCGCACAGTATGAAAGCAGAAACCACTGCTGCTTTTGGGACTCCCTTTCCGGGAGAGTTAAGCTCCTTTATCTGCACTGAAAATTGTACAAAAGGACTAGCATGAAAAATAAGTTCTAATAAGGGACATGTAATATATGTCCTCCTTGACAGTCCTTTCAGCCCATCCTAATCATGTTTTTCACTTTCCCTCCTTACTTATTTGTGCTGAAGGCAGAAGGGAGAATGTAGCCCAAAGCTAATATGTCATTTTCAAGATAATGGTTTTGAGTATCAAATGTTTGGCCTGCATTTTTGGAACAGCACACATATTAGATCACTCATTTTGTGGTGCCTTTGCTTATTGGAAAGTGACTGGTACATTATCTTCCTAGTCACAATCGTGTATTAATGTTTTGGGTAGCAGAATCTACTTTTGATTATTAAATTATATCTTTAGAGCTGCATTCTTATTTAATTTTCAGGTTAACTTTTTGTTGTGACTGCCTAGTTTAGTTATGACTGCAGTGGGTAACAGAATGTCTCTGTCCTGCAAACGTCATCCATAAATAGGGAAATGAAGGAAAACATCTTTTTGCATGATAGAGCAATCTTACCCTAGCATGCTGTATTTTGGAAAGGCTATGATGTTAGCAAAGCAGAACTGAAGTTTATCTGGCAATGCTTTGCTTGTTGTTGCCCAAGATACCCTTCTTCAGAAAACTCTGCCATCAGTCCTTTTACATAATGAAGGGTGGGTGTCAGGAGGATGGAGTTAGGCTCTTCTCTATGTCATCTAGTGATAGATCGAGGGGCAGTGGTTGTAAGCTGGAACATAGGAGGTTCCACATCAATATGAGAAGGAACTTCTTCACAGTGAGGGTGACAGAGCACTGGAACAGGCTGCCCAGGGAGGTTGTGGAGTCTCCTTCACTGGAGATGTTTAAGGTCCACCTGGACGTGTTCTTGTGCGACTCGGTCTAGGTGATCCTGCTGTGGTGGGGGGATTGGACTAGATGATCTTTCGAGGTGCCTTCCAATCCCTAATGATTTTATGATTCTATGAAATGTAAAGCAACATTTGTAACTGAATGGCCAATCTTCTCAGGCTCCCTGACAAGTTGCATTATCAGGCATTTGAAAATCTGCACAAGGGGATGCTGAAAAACATAAACTGGAATGTGATGGAGAAGTGTGGAGACATAACACGAAGAAACATTTAAGAATAATAGTGTATAAATTCTGTATGACTCAACAGCTGCACAGGTAGAGAAAGCCCAGCATGACATCAGCTGATTTAAGAAAACTTGAAGGCAGAATTAATCATTGATGTGGCTATTTCTGGAAACAAAAGGGATTTTGAAAGGAAGCAAAATGTGAAAACCATCCAGATTGAGTGACGATACCATAAAATATTATTTCTCTTGGTAATTTAGCAGTAAAAATAAAATGTGTCCAGCTCTATGATCTAACAAGAAAGTGTTAGATGCAGAAATTGACTGGGTTTATATATGATGCTTGCCAAGACTATCGTTCTTGGAAACACCTCCTGCATTCCTGTTTCTCTAAAGAGAATTCATGATCAGTTGGTTTGTTTCCCAAAATGAACATGAACAAAATTAACATCCTAATGGGAAGATGCACATTGTAGCCCAAAGCAATTTCTGGTGCTTTTCCTCACAAAGTCCAAGGATGGAGACTGCCATCAGCAAACATGGCAGATAATAATATCTGTGTTGATATCACTGACAAATGGATATTCCACATCCCAAGTAGAGAGAGATTGAGATAAAAAACTGAAATAACTTAAAAGTAGAAGAGAAATCAATGGTAGAAAGAGGCAAGACCACTAGGAGAAAAGAATAAGAGTGGATAAAATTGTCTGGAGGCATGACAATGTGGGCAGCAACATGACATATAGGATAAAGGCATGAAGGAAGTCTCCCACAAAAGATCCAGGGAAATAATTTGAAATATGAGACTCAGTCAAATGTAATATTTTAGCTGAAGAAAGCTAAGCAAGTAAGAGGCTTGCCTGTGTCTGGAATTCTGTGTGAAGCAAACTTGGCAGAGGTGTTAATAGAATCGGAACTGAGTTTCCAGAGTCTTTGATGTAGATATTACAGATACCCATTCAAAAGAATATTCTAAGGACATGAAATGAGACAGGACCATCCATTCCTAATAAACTGTGTAGATACTAAAAAAAATACCACCAGGACCTGATTCTGATCTCAGAGTCTGCAAATCATTCAGACAGAAATGTTTTCTGTCTTTGCAAATAGTAAGGTGCTCAGAAAAAGTGCATCAGTAAACTGGTTCATTTTCAATGCGACTCTCAAGAGAAGCAGCTAGTCCTGCTTGGTGGTTGCACTGTCTATCATGAAAGGCTGGAGGGAAAGAACCATTTCCTGAAGTATGTGGAGGAACAAGTTTAAATTCATTGATAGCTGAATGCCTAACCTGCTAGCTTTCCCCTTTGTGCTTACAAGTTAATCAGGTTTAACACTGATCAGCAGTATCTAGGGTATTAACTGACTGCAGGAAAAAATACCCAAACAAATAAGAAACCCACAAAACCCCAAATCCTCCACAACTCTCCTCCCTCCCCAACTATCAGTTGCAGTGTTTTTCCTGATTTCTTGCACCCATGCATTAAGAATATGCTGCTGGAGCCATCACTTTTGAAGTGTGAATGGAGTGGCATGAAATTCTGTCCACTGTGACTCATATTTGTTTGTCCTCATACAGCTCAGATTTCCTGTTGGCATCCTGCACTGCAAGAACATATGCATGGCACATGCACGGAGCAACGCCTGCTGCCGCAGACAAAGGACTGAACATTGTGTGACAGCAGGCCCACCTCTCTGGAGATTGGAGAATCTGTTCTGATTATGAAATCCATGGATGACTTCATGGGAGAGGATGATGAGAGGAAGCGTTTCAGCAGTCCTGCAGTGAAACGTTGTAGCAGAGGGGCTATGAATGAGAAATGAGTCTACGCCTAAGTAATTTCTGGCACTGTAGATTCCAGACAGAACCAGAGCTGCTGACCTTTTTTGAGATGTTTCACAACAGCCATACGTTTTGATCTTCAAGTCGTTGTTAATGAAAAGTTACAGAAAAATTCTTACATGAGGAAACTTGAAAAAAACCTTCTGCTCTGAAGGTGTTGACAACCAAGGTTTGTTTTCTTCATCCAGTTATTCTCTTAAGTAAAACTACGCACCTCCTCCCATGATGCAGGGTTCTGTGCTTTCTTTCATGACCCCAAACGCAGTGAATTGATGTCATACAGCATAAACTGCATCTTCTTGACATGTATATGAGAAATCTGCTACTTCTATCGTTTACACATGGAAGACAAACAATTCAAATTTGCATCAGTTAAAACCACTAACATAATCCAGACGTGTATCTTCATCTCTGTCACTTACACTGTGGCTGTTTCTTTGGCAGGTGTGAATGAAACTACTGAAGAGAGAGCAGAAATATGTCTCACTGACTAGTGGTGCGCAACGCCCAGAGCAGGCAAGAGTCTTGCTTTCTGCTGTGTCAGGATAGAAGGAACAATGGTTTCTGCTGGCTGAAAATACTGGAAGTGTTTAATAAGGAAGGCAGGATGGAGGAATTAATTCCTTTCACGATAGTGAATTAATGCAGGTCAAGAAATTATTGCCTTGCACAAGGCCAAAATGAACTGTTCTTTCAAACTGCATCTGTGGCTCTTTGGTCCCAACTCCTGCTAACACAGGTCTCACTGGAACTCACTGTCTCATAGGATCATAGGATCACAGGATCATAGGATCATAGGATGTTAGGGGTTGGAAGGGACCCAAGAGATAATTGAGTCCAACCCCCCTGCCGGAGGAGGACAAAACTATCTAACACAGATCACAGAGGAACACATCCAGACGGGCCTTGAAAGTCTCCAGAGAAGGAGACTCCACAACCTCCCTGGGGAGTCTGTTCCAGTGCTCCGTGACCCTCACAGCAAAGAAGTTCCCCCTTGTGTTGAGGCGGAACCTCCTCTGCTGCAACTTACACCCATTGCTCCTTGTCCTATCACAGGGAGTAAGTGAAAAGAGCCTGTCGCCCCACCTCCTGGCCAGCCTTCAAGTACTTATAAACATTTATCAAATCTCCCCTAAGTCTTCTCTTCTCCAGACTAAAAAGCCCCAAGTCCCTCAGCCTCTCCTCATAAGCCATGCCCTCCTGTCCCCTCATCATCCTCGTAGCCCTCCGCTGGACCCTCTCCAGTAGATCCTTGTCCCTCTTAAACTGGGGGGCCCAAAACTGAACACAGTACTCAAGATGAGGCCTCACCAGGGCAGAGTAGAAAGGGAGAANGGCACCATTGATCACCACCCTCTGAACTCTATCCTGCAACCAGTTCCTAACCCACCTCACTGTCTGCTCTTCCATCCCACACCGCCTCAGCTTGCTCTCACATCTCCTCTGTGGGGAGTGATTAGCTAAAGCTGTTTTTAATTGCTATATGAGGAAGATGCGGGGTTTTTTTCTACCAAGGTGGGCGTTCAGAGATCCCAGATCCCTGGTTTTTTTACAGGCATGGTGCTCTACAGCCCCTGTGCAAGGAAATAGCACCCAAAAGAGCAGTAATTCAATGATAGTGCCTATTGCCTAAAAATCAGTGACACTGTGTTGCTCAGTTATTTTGTCACATTGTTAAATTCTGAGGGTATTTAACCATGCGAGGGTTGATACATTTCTAAATAACAAACACAAGTAAATTTACAAGCATAATTTTCCTTGCAAATCACTGTGTTGTGAGTGAATTCCTCACCTTTTGACATGACATGACAGTTTAGGGAACTAGACAGATTCCATCACACGTCCAGTGTGAGAACCAACGGATATCCCTTCTCCATGGCACTATAAATGGCACATGAGAAGGCTGGACTTTATTTTCCTCTCTGAGCCATGGTGTGGACAGCTCGTGGATTTCTTGTCATGATTGTGGTGGGGACAGGGCAGGTCTATTTGCTGGTGGTTTTTACACAGCCTGCACTTCCCCAGTAAAGCATAATCATTTTCTATACATGACAAGAAAGCATCATGGACAGGTTCCTGGTGTAATTCTTTGACCTGCTATTGCCCTCCCACAATCACCATCTCCTGAGCTGTTTTGTGGTCCTTAATATCTGCAAATGTTTTGTTGCACCTCTGCAATTTTTTCCACAGTGTCCTTCTATCTTGCATTATTATATTAAAATTCCAATCCCTTGAAACATGCTTACAATAACCAACTTTGCCAACTACAACAGGCTTCTGCTTTCCAAGAATTTTCTGTTGTTTTTAGACTAAATATGCGAATAAAAAGTATTTTCATCACCTTCCTTCTCCCCTAGTTCAATAAATATGAAAGCAAAAATTACAATACATTGGTTTTATAATTTCTATTGATAAAACTATTATTATTGTCATCACTATTAAACCAAGTTGTCCAGGCTACTCCAGTTTGCTGTTGACCACAGAGACAAGACCGTACTCCTTATTTATAAGCCTCTGATTATACGAATTGTTGTGCAAAATTCCCCAGATCCCAAATCTTCCCTTTTGAATTATTTGTAACCTCAACAATCCATTGCTCTCTCACTCATGGAGTGAATGCATCCCTCCAGGGAAGTCAGCTGAATGCTGTTTAACATCCTGAAGCCTATAATTTTCATAATTCCATGTGGTGTTTCTTTCTGGAAGAATGACGCAATTGCTGTAGGAGCTTCCCAAACAGATTTATTTTTACTCCAGTGAAATGCAGCATCTTACTCTCCATGTGACTTCTGATGATTTCTATCCTAAGAGCCTGAGGTAATACGTTTTTTTAAATAATTTCCAAGCTGTGTTCACCAATAACGCTAAAACTGATCAAACTTCACTGGGAAATAAAAAAGATTGATCTCCTCTCACCAATTCTACTGAGAGACTAGTCCAGAATATTACTCCTCAGACAGTTACCGTCTAAATTTCAACTCTATTCTTGTGTTTACAGAATTTGTTATTCTTCATTCATTCCAGTGTGCAGCGATGAACGACCATGTTTCTCTCACTTGGGAAGGCTGAAACACCTCTCTTGGATGCTGCTTGCTGCATCACATCGCGACTATGATCATGTAGCGCTGTTCCCTCAGGGACTGGTATCTGAGTCACTGAGAAGCCAGTAGTGCTGCTGCACCTCAAGCAAATTTGAAGACTTCCTGATTTTAATTCTTTTAAATTTTGGGTCACCAGGGCACTTACTCAGTTTCTAAACACATTCCAGCCTGATATTGGTCTCCCAGAATCTCTGTTTACATTGATGTGCAATGGTGTTAAGTACCTGCTTCTAGACAATATAGGGTTTTTTGGTTTGTGTTCAATAAAAAGAAAAATGCTTTAAATGCTGTATCTCAGTACTTACACAGAAGTAATAAAAGGTGTTTCTTAAGCTCTTAAGACCAAGTTTGCTGGAGTTTCAGACTTAGTTTTAGACTTGCAAGAATGTTATTTTAAAGCTGTTCTTTGCTGATAGATGTGGATGTACCACAAAAAATGGGATTCGTAGGACCTGGTTTTAGCCATCTAAACCTGAGGTAACTTTTTTCTTTTTAGTTACAGAGGTCCGTTTTACAAGATGGTAGAGAAAAGTTAACATCCCACCTATAATAAATGCTCATTTTCAGATACTTTCTGGAAGTGTCTTTCCCTCAGTTTACTACACAAATTGTCTATGCAACCAACTTTAATTAAGTGTTTGATTTTTAGATGCTTCTTAGTTAATTCTCTCCGCAAAAGACTGTAGGTACTGTATGAAGTGTGTCTCTTTACTTTCCATAGGTGACATTTCACTCTTGTATTTTCTGGGTACACAACACCACTCACACAGAAAATACAAAAGTCCAATATGGCTTCGCAATATGCTTTATATTAAAGGGTTTTGCAAAGAGGGAGAGACAGATTGACAGCATAAAAAGAGCTGAAACTGAAAGGAAGGACCATGAGCAAGCTTCTTCTCATCAACAGGACATATTAACTAGTATCTTACCTATGGATTCTAGACCTGGAACTGCTGCTTTCTAGCAGTTATTTCTTGAAATAAAAAGGCATTCCTTACAATTAATGAAACAGATCCTGACACTCTTTACTTCTCAGATGCCAGTAACGTCCTTGGATGTACTTGTGCCATCAGAGTAACAGACTAAACAATGTGAGTAATGTTCCAGAATTCACTGTGAATTTTCTAAATTCTCTTGTGTATGTCATTAATTTTCCTTAGCAAAAATCTGACAGACTACAGCCTGGCAATCTGCTTTCCTTCAGCAAAAGGACACTGACATATATCAAACAGTTTCTACATGTGACTCATTGAAAAGTCCCGATTATTCAAAGAAAAGACATTTTCCTAAACTTACCAAAATGTTTGCAATAGCATTTTTGATCATTTCAAACCTGTTTCTGTGTGAGACCTTAAACTCGTAATTGATGTCTCAAATGATTCAGATACTCCATTTATAAAGAGGAATAATAATACTTTGTTAAAGCATCCTTCAAGACACGCAGATGAAAAACAATAGAGAAGAAGCAGCTATTATCTTCATTGTTACTAAAATCTCACTCACTGGACACAGCTAACACTGCAAATTCCACAAAATTTCAACATACAGTTTCATGACTTTCTTAGAAATGTTTCTATACTTGATTTCCTAACATGAAAAATTAACTAGGTAACACAGTTGTTGTGTTCTTTATCTGGTATGGCTTTTAATAATAAGATGGCTCCTGGGGAAAACAGCCCATTACATTCTAAATAAAAATTTGGAACAGATGCATGCACGCCACTCCAAGACCACCTCCTTGCATACTTTCTCTCCAAAACCATCTTAGAGCAAACCTCACTTGTTTACTTCAGTGGAAGATTTTCCACTAGGCATGCAAACTCACCCAATCCGTCTCTTCCTAGTATTTAATTATAAAGATACCTAATCCACCTGTGCCCGAAATTTTGAGAGAGAGAGAGGAAGTGTAGGCTGTCCAAGGCTAAGTAAACAAAAAAGTCATCAAGGTTTTGGAAGAACTTGTTAGTTCATTTTCTTTGAAAGAATAAGGAAGAAAAAAGAAAGTGCTGGTGAGTGAAACTTGGTTTCCTAAATTTGTGTGTTTTGTTCTCTAAGCACACACCTGTCTCTGGTTAAGCCCTTCATTGTTGCAATAACTTCTTCCCTTAAATCTCACCGGGAAAACAGCTGGCAACACTGTGTCTATCCTGGATCTACGGAAAGAATTAAGTAAGGAAAGTATTGAACTGATAGTCAAAGTTGTAGGTGAATGTTTTTGTTTCCTGAGAAAATCTAGCTTAAAGCAGGCACAGATCCTCACTAAATCATAACTAGTACAGCGCTGAAAGCCAAGAACTTAAAGCCTGGAAAGCTTCATCATTCATGTGTTCTACTAGAAGACCTGTGTTTAATCCTCTGCACTGCTCCAAAATATGCAATGCAGAATTTACCACCTAGGGCCTGTGATCTCTGTGAACTATAGATAACATGCCTGGCATAGGTGTGAGCAATATTTAAGGAAAGAAGGATTAAATTGTCTTTATAAAACTTTTCTTTGCTGCTTTCAGACTGCATAGTAGTAAACTTGATGTGCTCACAAACACTGTACTGCCAGAGTCTTATGGACCTGAAGTACTACGTATTATTAGTGTAATGGTTAGTAGGATGCTAATGTGGAAAAACGGTGATGATATAAAATGTTTCTCTTCCTATTAAAAAGAATTTTATGCATATATATTTTAAAAAAACCCCAACACTATTCCTTTCACCAGTACTAAGTATGTTGTAAGCTTTTAAAAGGCTAATATTAATTGGTTCAGCTTACGTGCTTCAATGCTAACATGTCTGAATGGAGTGCACCTGCTTTTGCTGCTAGCCACCCTGACCACCTCTTCCCTGAAGGGATGAACGTGACATGGGTTCCCCACAGCATTTCTGAAATATTAGTCAAAGGCTGGCAAGTATCTGAACAACTCGCTGATGCATGTAGACATGGACTTCTGACCTCGGCCCTTGCATTGTATCTGCATTAGTACAGATCTGTCAATATTCAAAAGAATTAAAGGCCTTCAGGCTTACTGAGTGGAATGAGCAACTATCTTCATTCCAGCCAAGGAGAAGGCCTCAAAAATAAAAATCTTATGGCCAGACTCTTAGTAGATATGGTAAAAAGAAACTAGATCAAAGTTACTACTGACAATTGAGGCCTACATGCTCTGGCAGGGGCATTGGACTAGATGATCTTTTGAGGTCCCTTTCAATTCCATCTTCAATCCACAGAATTCCATGATTTTATGATCCATCATGGATTTCAAATCAGATCTTTTAACCATGCTCAGACTTCAGGGTATATCTGTCACAAGCAATACCTTTGGCTATAACACAGCAATGTTTGCCTCCAGGTTGTGACAAAGATCGCTGTGGAAAAAATTAAGCCAAATCATCATCATTGCTCCAGTCTTTTCTTTCAGAAGGTTTCTGGAGCACGGTGACAAGTGGTGGCTTTCTTCACTCTCCAGAGCGTAGTTTTCCTATGCTAACTAATGAGAGGTAAGAGAAGGAAGACCCTGAAATATACATAGTAACTGGAGATTCTGAGCTGGATACTTTCAGTCATGGTGACATGGCCATGCTTCAAAAATTGGTACTATGGACTTTGGTTTGGGTTTGCTTTTACAACGTGTACACAAGTGGCTGAAAACATGTTCATGGCTTCTCATGTGTGGCAACAAAAGTCTCAATCTAATATTGATTATTATCATACTCATCTCTGTTATTCTAATAGCCAGGGGGGACAGGCCTGAAGAGATACAGTAGATGATGGTGTTCACACCCTATTACAAGCACCTATGCAGTACAGTAGAATCATAACAGTAGCAGCCTCCAAATTCAAACGAGGTGTTAAGAAGCATTCATTCTGTGGTTAATATTTTTTCAGGATTTCTGTTCCTTGATTGTTAAGATGTGTTTCTAATTTTCTAATTATTTTAGGGCTTAAGCCTTTTGGTTTCAATAGGAAAACTGAGTTGGACAATTAATATTTTTTTTCTTTATCATGTCTTTGTCTTGTGACACATTCTGAATGTTTTCATTGGAAACTGATGTCTAGGAAGAATCGTCAGGTAATATTCTTATTCTTGGGATTATCTGCAAGATTTGGTACGACTGTCTTCTGGATAGCTGTCTGTGCCAGAATATGGAGTTGGCTTCTCTGCTGTTGTAGGCACAATGTCATCTTCTCCTGTACATTAAAGCCCTAAACTTCATCTAAAAAGCAGCTAAGATTTCTGCCTCTATTTTGATTGAAGGTTGTTTCAAAACATTATTGTTCTGACTGTTTTAATTTCCTGAGCAATTTATTCATGCACAACTTACACCATGCTTTTGTAATGCCAGCACTGTTCTTCAGCTCAAAATAGCTCTTTTGAAACCCTTCTTGCCCCCATACAATAAACATAAATCCTCTCAACTTTTGTTTTCTTGTTCTGAGCTCCTGACAGACAGACCTTCTACTCTATTGTTGTAGCAGTCCTTCTATAACTCTTCTGCAGGCTGACTCCATCTTTCTTGGACATGGATAGTTAGAATCACCACCTGAATCAACCACAACAGCACTAACAAGAATTGAAAAGCCTCAGGGGTTTGTTTTGGTGGGTTTTTTTGTGTTTGGGTTTTCTTTTTGTTTGTTTAATGTTTTAACAGACAAACTTCTATGTGCCATATTTCAGCATCTGGCTGGTGTTTTTTCAATACTTCATTAAAATGTTGTTATATATTATTATCAAGGAAATAGAGTTTAGAATATAAAGGTAGTGCTCCTGATTGTTTAAGGGAGGGTCTTACTTGTCTTAGCATCTTTTGCAGTCTAACAGCCTAGTAGGCATATATGCTAGTTCTCTAGGCTCTATTTATCATCAGTGAATAGAGTCTCCTGTAGAGCATGATTTAGCTCACCCTAAAATAGATATCTAAACCAAGAGTGAGTCATTGCTCTTTTGAGGTTGCTTTTCTTTCCCTGGAGATGATAAAGAAAGCCTAGACAACTGTCTCAGATGTTTTGCTTAACTTGTGTTTGGTGAAAGTAAGATGACATTCATCTTACCCCAAGTAATTTAGGACAGTAAAAAGCTGTTTCAATAGCTGCTGATGTCTATTTTGTAGTGAAAGGCAATAAAATTTATGGTTTTAGCTCGTTAAGAAACATTGGGCATATTTATCTCTTACTGGTAACAGATTATATACAAACAAAACACTTCTAGTAATTTAAGTAGGTCCCTCTTCAAATAAACACCTGAATATATCAAAATTTTTCATGCTTGCTGAGCTGCACTAGCAACCCTTGAGATCCACAAATACACCAGACAGCTGTGAATTGTGACCTAGATCCTACAAATATAAATATGAATATTAATCGGAAAAGGACTGCTCATTTACGAGAAGTTGCTGCTGAATGCAAGTGTTAGCAGGATTTGGCAGTAATTCATGACATTACAGACATATTATACAATAATACCTTCCTATTGAGTCCTTGATATGCTGGATTGTGTGAATAGGCGTGAAATATTTAATTATTTAATTAAGTTATTTAATTATTGATTTTTAATGATTTTCTTAGAAGACTTTTTTCTTGTAAACGATGTTGATTTATGCATTTGTATTACTACTTCTAAAATTAGTGAGATGTATTCAAAGGGTTTGCCTAAAATACTTCATTATCTATAAACATTTTTCCATAAGGGAGACACTGCCTGTTAAAAAGTGCCCTGCTGCAGTTATTTTTAGTAAGTAATAAAGAAATGTACTTGACATTTTGTGCCTTGAATGTGAAGAAGCACTTTAAAATGACACCTCTTTTGTTGTGCTGAGACACTTTCCGTTTACCCACCTGAACCTGAAAAAGACCATGAAGACCAACGAACGATTCAGTTCTAAAACCAGAGATCACCTTTTATCTTTCCCTCAAAGGCATCCAATCCTTCCACAAATAAATATAAAAATAAAATTGAGAGAGCTACTTCCACCTTTCTGTCACAGGAAATCTTTCTGAGACTAATCTGCTTTTTAGAAGGTTTACCTCTAAATAGGATTTCCTTTCACTGCATGTACATGCATAGAGTCAGGAAGCACCAGTCTGAATCAATGCTAAATGCATTTGGTTTTCTACTTGAGTCAGCTTGTAAATGATGAAACCAATGATTCATAATTTCCATCCTGACCTCGTTTGCTTTATATTCACACAGCAGCAGGTGAACTGTTTTGTTCAAGATCAAGTTATTTAAGGGAAACTGATTCCATCCATTAGGCTGTCATGTGAAAGATACAGCTGCATGTATGAGGACAAGGTATAGGCAGGTGACTTGCCACGCAGCTATTTCAAACTGTTCACATTTTTGGTAAGTTTATAATAATTTGCATATTCTAGTAGCGCTGCACGAGTTCATTGTCATCTATGCATGTCACAGGCCTATTATTTCTCAGTCATTCATTTCTAACTTGTAATTACATGAGCTGATTTTTTTCAAGGTAAGTCTATACGATACTGGATGCATGAGGTAGTAAGCTATACCCATGATAAAAAGGACACTGACATTCAAACACAGGTACCTAGAGCTATACTGTCATCTATTTTTGTGGCATGTAAAATTTTTGAATGGTCTTTGCATGTATCTTTGTCCTGCCACCTAATGTCCAACAGAAAAAAAACCCAGAATTAAAACTTGGGTGTTTTATTATATTGTGGGCTAAATCTTCTGATGTACCAATTTCCTGATACTATCATTGGTCCCTGAGAACTTATCAGAACAGATTTCTTCATTAATTTTTATTATTCCAATTTTATACACTATGATGTGGTGTAAGAACTCCAGATAAAGACACCTGCAAATTATGCATTTTGACCAGGAACTACAGTTTCAAGAGGCTTAGTTGCATGTTTCATGTCTCATGTAATTTCTTGAAATGTGAAACTTATGAGTCATATTGAGACCTTACCAAACCTTAATAAATCAACCAATATATACTTTTTGTTTAATGGTGTTTCTAAGATCCATGTCTGTGGAAAAGACTGAACTTCACTTCCTCTTAAAGCGTTTAATTTTTCAGCCAGGGAGGAAGCAAATAGGCAAAAGTGTGCATGGCTTTATCACCTACAGATGAAAACACTTTCTTGCTATTTGTGAAAAACAGTTAAGAACTATGACACTACATTTGTGTGTTCAGACTAAAAAAGCCCATAATATAATGTTCTCATTTCCTTTCATGAGGCTGCTATGGAAAAAGATGCCTTTTCTTAAAGACAAGTCTTACGAACATTGATGTTGGCGGCATCTAGATTTTCACACTGGGTGGTTCATGCCACGTCCTTGCTTAAAGTGCACTGAAGCAGTCTACAGAACCATTTAAGGTCCATGATTAATAGGCACAGGAAAACAGACTTAGTCGTATGAATCACTCTTCAGAGGTGCCGAGTTATCACACTATGCCTATATATACACCTATATACAGGATGACAAGCTTCCCCACTCCTATCTTAGGCTGACTGACTCACTATGATGAGAGCAGGTGTTTACATTTTAGGCAGTGGCCTATAAAACTGAATAATCTTGACGTAACTAACACCACTGTGATTAATTTTACTTAGCTTTACACATCTATCAATCAACTGCCCAAACCTAAACCTTGGCTTCCTCTCTGGTCAATGGGCACAAACAGACACTTGAAGGTAATTTTTCCCAATAATTTATGGAAAAACACTTCATTATGAATTCCATTACCACCTGGTACTGTTACCTTTTTCTCAACAACCAGATCAAATATAACTATCTTGCCCTTAGATATCTTAAGAAAAGCAGAATGGATCCAACTAGGGTATTTGAGGTCTCACTAAAACAGATTTCATTGGGTTTTGATCAAGCACGTTTACTCTAGTCAGCATGACTGACAGCAAATCTTTGGAAGGTCACAGTACTCTCTCCCAGAGATGCTAAGAAAGAAGAAACATGTCTGGAAGAAGTACTATGTAAGAATGGTGAATGGTAATGCCATTGTTTAGAAAGTATCTAGGTATCCACTGCTTGATGAGTTGCTCTTTGGCCATGATACATCCCCCATAGTTGAGACATGTTTGATAGCCATTTCTAGATTAGTGGTTAAGAAACTTACCTTTATTTTCCCATCCAGAATGAACACCCCAGAAAAGAGCTTTGCAAGAAAACCTTGGATCTTCATCTGGTTAAGGCCAAAGGACATCCCATCACTAAAGCTTTGTGATTTCAGCAAAGTTGTATTAGCTCAGTTGTATTAGCTCAGGTTCAGCAGAAGTGTAAACAGTGTTGTCAGGCAGTGACAGGACTAGGGGGAATGAAACAAAGCTGGAGATGGGTAGATTTAGAGTGGATGTGAGGAGGAAGTTCGTCACCGTGAGAGTGGTGAGAGCCTGGAATGGGTTGCCCAGGAAGGTGTTGGAAGCCCCGTCCTTGGAAGTGTTTAGGGCCGGGCTAGATGAGGCTCTGGCCAGCCTGATCTAGGGTGGGGTGTCCTTGCCCATGGTGGGGGAGTTGGAACTGGATGATCAGGTGGTCCCTTCTAACCCAGACTGACTGTATGACTTGGTCTAGTTGATCCTGCTGCGTTAGGGGGATTGGACTAGATGATCTTTCAAGGTCCCTTTCAATCCCTAATAATTCTATGATTCTATAATTCTTGGTTCTGTGAGCTGTAGTGCTAGAAGGACTAGACCATGCATTTCTTTACTCAGAACAGTCCTTAGCTATGACCTTAAGCAATGAAATTTAAAATCTAGGCATTGCAAAACAAGTATTAAGTTTGCAATGTACACTTTGCACAGCTCCATACAGAAGAGAGGTCTTTATACACAGAATTCCTGTGAAGATTTTGTTGAGAAAATGAGATTGAATACTGCAGCAGTGACAGCAGGGCTGATTATAGAGCTGTAATGGAGTAAAGATAATGCACTTTGGAAAACTAGCAAAGATAAAGATCCAAACCTCAGGCAACAGAGCAATCACAACAAAATGTTTATTTTAAGGGCATATGATGAACTTGGAGATCACAGAAAGAAAACTTATCTCAGAACAGCATCTTCAAAAGTTGCTATATTTTCTATCAGCATCGTGTATAGAATTTAATTTTTCAGTCCCATTCAATTATTTGCTTATAACACATTATAATTGAACGGGAAATATCCCAGTTACAGCTTCCCATAAGATTTTTTTTTTCCTTTGGCTTAGACTACTCTTCTATAGGATCTTATAAAATTTTTCAGATATCCCTAGCCCATATCCCACCTGCTTTCAGAAAAACAACAGCAGGAGGAGTACATCTGGGTCTTGAGCTACTCACAGTCGTTTTCTTGCTGAAGGTATTATAGTACCAGGAATGTATTTATTCAGCTGTTAGAAAAAACAAGCAGCTGACTGCAAAAGAAGTACTGGGGATTTGTTTATTTACTACTGAAATATGTTCATTTGGTAGGGCATGTGGTCACATTTTGTTTTCTCAGGAGTAGGTATTCTGGAGACAAGCTACTCTGAATATCTGAGCACTGTTTAAGGTCCATTAAGCATGGAGATTAATGTCTGAATACTATCAGGTTTGGTACCATTTTGATTTGAATGTTTTAACATAATATAAACTTATTTGCAAGTTTGTGCTCTGCAACAAACTACCAAAGCCAGGTGGTTTGCAAAAGACCTTCCTGTGATTTGATTTTGTCTCTAGAGTATGAATGTACTTTAAAAATAAACTGAGCCCAAGCTGTATATCCAAGTAATGAACCAGCACTGTTCACGAAGCTGTGTTAACAATACTCATTAAATAAACAGATATAAATTATCAATATAACTTAAAAACCATACATTTTTGGTATAAAATAAAGAGCCTTTTTGCAAGCAGCCTTCAAATCTTGACTGCTTTGAAAACGGAACTGACCCCATTTTTCCATAACTTCATAAACACAGGAATGCAACTGCTTTATCTGAGACCCTGTTAACAAAAACCTAAGAACACTTTGAATGTGCATCCTGGGCCCAGCACACGTGGGCACCCAATGCTTGGTGCAGCTGCCTGCTGTGAATCAAAGCAGTGGAAGAGGGCTTGCAGTTTCTCTTTTTGGCACTGAGGAAGAGGGAACAGAGAAGAAAGATATGTTGTCTTTCTGTTGCTGTAATGAGAAATGCAGTAGAGGAAGGGGCAGAATTTGGAAAACAGAGAAAGAGACAATATTGTAGAGGATGATGTGAAATCTCAGAGCAGCTACAGTTCTGTAGATGACACCATAGTTTAAGAGGAAAAGGATTATAAATGCTCTAAAAACAGAGAACATTTTGCTTTTATAAAAATAATATTTATTGGTGTTGAGTTGGGGCGGACAATGGGGTTATTTCCCACCCTAAATTTGTTCAGCTCTGAGACACCCATGCTGGTCAGGCAGCGCCACCAGGCTCTTGGTTCTTTGACAGCTAGCTACATGGATGATGAACAGCAAGGAAGGTGAGATGGCAGGAAATGAGGCAGATTTTGGAATGTCCTGATTTCTGTTGGTCTTTAACTGATGAAGACAGAAGGACTTCCAAGTTCTTTTGGAAAATGCCTGACTAGCCTGAGCTACTGACCTTCCTTCCTTACCTCTGCAAAAGATCCTCCTGCAGTCATGGGAAAAAAAAACCAGCAAAGAAATAGAGACCTTTTTTTATTGCACAAGGAAGCAGTGTGATGGCAGCTGCTCTGCAAGAAGCAGCTTTGGAATGTAACCCTGTCCTTTGCAAGAATTGCTAACCTGTGAGTAAATGAAAAAAAAAAGGAAGAAGGAGAAGACAAGTACAATCAAACCATGAAGGAGATTACCCAGTACAGGAGTAGGGAAAGCCCAGTTGCAAGCATGTATTCATCACAGAGCCACTGTGAGGGGAAACATCACCCCCAGAGAGAAAGGAGTGGAATCTGTATCTAAGAATGATTTTTGAGTGAACAAGTATGGAGTCCTAAGGGCAGAATAAACTGTGAGTTTGGCTGAAACACCCATGCATATGCAATTTTCCAGATGCTTCACAGCAGACTTTTCCACACTGTTAGGTCCAGCCTCAAGCCACAGCTTGTCTAAAGTCTTCTCCTTCCTTTCTCTCTGTCTTCTTTTTCACCCAACATTTACTGCTCTAAAGAAGAGAGTATGATCACAGTCCTCCTTTCTCATTCTTGCCCTGCAGGAGAACAGCTCTTCTCTAAGGACTGTCAGCCTTGTTGGCAGAGAAACCTAGATGACATTCGGTAAGTCAGAGGCAATAGATCTTTTCTAAAGAAACAAAAAACTTGGAATATGGATTTTTTCAGAGAAGGCTATAAATAGTCCTAGTGACATAGTATCTTGCTTATGTGGCAGTATGTGGTGGAACAGGTGACTCTGCATTCCATATACATGAAAGCTGTAAAAAACACAAGTTTCCATTTCATTAACACACAGGGGCAGAGAGAAACTTTCACCCACTGCCTCCAAACACCTGACAGAAAAGTGGCTTTGACCTACTCTAAGTGTCTTAGAGTAGTAGACCCATGGTTTGACTGAGACAACAACATTAAGAGTGCTCTGTGATGGTGTGTTCCAAACTCAGTCACCTGAAAGGATACCCATTGTCTGAAGGTGGACAACATCACTTTTTAAAAGAAAATGCTTCTAACATGTCTCAGGAATCCTTAAATGAATTCTGGTTTCAAAATTTTATGCTGAAAGTGGTAGCACCATGGGAAATGAGCACACTTCAGAGATCCTTTCAACTTGAGAAGTTGTAGGCATTGTAGCACAGTTGTTTTGTAAAGACGATGTTACGTCAGTAATGACTGTGCAAAAGAGGACATTTCGTCTTAGCAATATTCTGCACAGCAATGCACCCTGCAAGGTTTGTGCCATGAGGCAGAAAACATGGAGTCAGAGATCGCAAAACAACATCTTGTCTGTTTTATGGAGTACAGTGATTGTTTGATGCTATGGAAGGTCGAGAAGCAACTGCAAAGCCATTTTTGTTACAGACAATCCTGGATTATTCTCAACAACAAACAGTAATATTTTACCCTGGCACCATTTACACATGGAAGGCTTTAGGTTGGATACTTCAGCTGATGCAAAGAACCTACACAGTGTGTTCTCATTTGCTCTATGAGTTTGGAAGGTTGTTAGAAGGCGGCATGAACAATGTTGACCACATCTAGAGACATTGGGAGAGCGTTGCAGGATTTCATGTCCATTCTCTCTTTTCATTCGGCTGCCAGCAAATTTCTCTTCTGTGTTCAGACAGGACAGAGGAGAGGGAAGGAGAGGAAAGGAAACACGGACACTTATTTTAGAATACCTACAGTCTGTATAAATGCAGAAATGTGGAAATATCTAACTGCTCCAGCTGCTTCCTTCTGTGACCATACATCTAAGCCATAATTGAATAAGACCTGAAATACTCATATAAGATGAGAAAATTAACTTTGTGGTCAGTGGAAGAGATGACCTTGTCATTAATTCAGGAAAGCAGGGTAAGTTTCTTAAAGCTCAGGATAAGAAATTCAACCCTGTGCAAGAAGTAAGACATTTACTGCTTGATGGTTAAATGATCTTAAAACACTTGTCCACTGCAACTCCCTTCTGAATAGTGGATGGTTTAACTAAATGTAGTTGCTTACAACGACACTGGTAAATTCTCATCAGTTCAAGCCTGTTTAACCTAACACCAAAACAATCCTGGTTATTACTTTCACAATGGCTTTTATTCATAACGTGCCACAATTTCTCAGGATGACATTTCTCAAACTTTCAGAGGAATTCCTGTTTAAATATTAAATTAGAGCAAACAACACATGTCCTCATACTATGGACTCAGAGGTCAGGGGATATCTGCCCCACTTTGCCCTAAGAAAATATTTCCTCTTGTTTTTCTAACATTTCTGTTTATGGTCTTTTGCATTACAGCTCACAGTACAACATTGTCCCATTGGCACATTCAACAATGGCCTGCAGCATTTTCTATCCCTTCTCTTCCCTAGGCAGACGGAGTACATACCGACAGGCAAGTGGCAAATCCTTATTCCAAGACCTGTCAGTATAATCTAACCCTCTGTTGAGAACAAGAATTTCAGGGAGTATTTTATCAATTAACATTTTCAATGTGATTGCAGGAAGGATTGGTTATTTGCATAGACTTCTAAATACAAATCTCTCTGCAAATCTCTTCTTTGCTCTAAGAATACTAAAATTATTTTGAAAATAAGTTTTGTAAGGAAAGTACTAAAAACCTTATTCTAATTTTATTTCTGGTAATAGGCATCTTCTGTTTTCCCAGCTGCTTAAATCTTCCTTCACACAAATAAGGACATAGCAAGATTATGGCTTTATAATATTTTAAAAACATGTGGTATAATATTTATAAAAATGTATAACTGGAGAATTACTATAAATGAAAATAAAATATTTCAATATATATTAGATTGCCTGATGAACCTGATCTCCCTCTATGACAGGATGACCCAACTATTGGACAAAATAAAAGGCTGTGGGTATTGTCTACCAGAACTTTCAAAAAGCTTTTGACACAGTTCCCCATGGAATTCTCCATCTTAAGCTGGCTGCTCATGGCTTGGACAAGCACACAATCTGCTAGATAAAACACTGGTTGAATGGCCAGACCCAAAGAGCAGAGGTTTATGGAGTTAAATCCTTGGAGATCTGTCACAAGTCCTGTGCCTCAGGGTTCGGTGTTGGGTCTGTCTCTATTCGACATCTTTATTGAGGATCTCGATAAGGACATAGAGTGTGTCATTAGTAAGTTTGCAGGTAACACCAAGTTAGGTAGGAGTGTTCATCTACCAGAGGGTAGAGAGGGTCTTCAGAGAGGCTTGGATAGATTGGAGCAATGGGCCAATGTTAATGGCAGGCACTTCAGTAAGTCCAAGTGCCACATCCTGCACTTGGGCTACAGCAACCCCATGCAACTCTATAGGCTTGAGGAGGTGAGGCTGGAGAGCCATCTGACAGAGAGGGACCTGGGGGTTCTAACTGACAGGAAGACAAATATGAGCCAGCAGTGTGCTCAGGTGGCCAGAAAGGCATCTTGGCTTATATTAGAAATAGTGTGGCCAGCAAGAGTAGAGAGGTTATTGTCCCTTTGTATTTGGCACTGGCGAGGCCACATCTTGAGTATTGTGTCCAGTTTTGGCCACCTCCACACAAGAGAGATGTGGAGGTGCTGGAGTGGGTGCAGAGGAGGGCAACTAAGCTGGTAAAGGGCCTAGAGAATAAATCTTATGAGGAAAGACTGAGAGAGCTGGGGCTCTTCAGTCTGAAGAAGAGGAGGCTGAGAGGAGACCTCATCACTCTCTACAACTACCCGAAGGGGCGTTGTGGAAAGGTTGATGTTGGTCTCTTCTCACAAGCAATTAGTGATAGAACAAGAGGAAATGGGTTCAAGTTACAACAGGGTAGGTTTAGGCTGGATATTAGGAAAACGTTTTTCACAGAAAGGGTAGTCAGGCACTGGAATGGGCTTCCCGGGGAGGTGGTTGCGTTGTTTAATACCCTGAGGAGAACTGGATTGGTCATTAGAGACTGAAGCAAAGAGGGCACTAAACACCTCAGCCTTGTCAATATTACTGTTTTCAAACTTTTTCTCATCTCCTTTGATGTTTGTTCTTGAACATGTTAGAAAAACTTTTCTTGTATTACATCTTCTTTTTTAAAGTCAGTTGTATCTATCTTGTCTTAAGTTTAAACTCCCCACGTGTGTAGGGGAGACTATAAACATCTGATACACCGAAATGGCACCTGGCCATCATCTTAAAGGAAAGGTAAATGTTGAATCATAGAATCATAGAATCATTAGGGATTGGAAGGGACCTCAAAAGATCATATAGTCCTACCAGAGCAGGACCACCTAGACGAAGTCACACAGGAACATATCCAGGTGAGTTTTAAAGATCTTCAAAGAAGGAGATTCCACAATGCCCCTGGGCAGCCCGTTTCAGTGCTCTGTCACTCTCACTGTGAAGAAGATCCTTCTGACATTTATATGGCACCTCCTATGTTCCAGCTCACACCCATTGCCCCTTTTCCTATCACTAGATGACATTGAGAAGAGTCTGGCTCCATCCTTCTGATACCCACCCTTCACATATTTCTAGACATTCATGAAGTTACCTCTCAGTCTCCTCTTCTCCAAGCTAAAGAGACCCAGGTCCCTCAGAAAACATGTTTCTTTCATTGTAAACGTCATTGAAATATCGCAACTTTTTGAGACATATTTCTTCTGTATGCTTGAAAGACACGGGAGAATTTCCCAGTATTTCTTCCTTGCTCTGGTGATGTGAGAACAATCCTCTATTCCAAAACCCCTGAAGCCCAGGATTATATGACCAAGTATTTCCCAGCAACCAAAAGTATTCTTGATTTAAAAGCTTTCAGCAATCACATTTGCACAGTGCTAATAGATCTGCAGCATGACTACTACCACAGTTCAATTACCACAATGACGCAGGAGGAACAGTCTATTCTAGGCTTCGACAGCTATTCATTAGGCCATGTCAAGAGGAGCATATTCACAGGAGCCCACTCACAAGCTTCAAGTGTCTCTGCTTTTACTGGGGGACTTGGCCAGTGAAAATGCTTCAGAACATGACAAGTTGTCATAAGAGTTCAGGCAAGTTCAGAGTTTATGAGTGATGTGTCCAGTAAAGACAGGCAAAGTTATGGAAAGAGCAAGGGGAAGAGATGTAAATAGCAGGAAAAGTCTCAACACCACACTGGCCAGTTTGTGGCTTTCTTTTGCATTTCCTAACGCCTTCATCTTTATTCTTCCTGATTGAATAACTAGCTGTCTGTGGAAATTTTCGAAGTCAAAAGAAAAGAAACATCTACAAAAGATCAAGCTAAGGAGATACTTCTGTTCATTCAGTGTAAAGCCAAGTAAAACTGGAACCAGCTTTGAAATGACTGTAATGTCTGCAATCACAGCAAATTGTACCAGCTGCCAGAATTCTTGCCAGTAGTTTTGTCATTTTAATACCCCTCTTGCTGAGCTTCTAAATCAAGAAATAGTCAGTTGACACTGAGTATTGCAAAATATTGTGATAGTCAGCCTGTCTATATAGACTTTTTTCCAATACTAATTTAAATAAAGGATTTTTAAATAGTCTAATACTTTTCAGAGTGCAAAGTCATTCCCATTTGAAAGCCATGAGTCATCTCCCCACATACCAGAGAGAAATTAATAAAGCTGCTGAAAAGCAATTGATCTGAATGCTCATTAAAGAGATAAAGAAGGTTTATTTAACTTAAGAAACAGAAAATCATTCATGTCTGCATTTTGAGAGACCAGGATATAAAATTTAAAGTTATTTTGCAGCAGGTCATTCTTAGGAGTCTAAGGCAGACACATGGACCAGTCTGTATTATAATGATTATATTTATTAATTACAGATAATCAATTCACTAGTTTAATGTTTTGGGTTTTTTTTTCAGAAATCCGACCTGTCTCAGCAAAGCATCTCAAAACCTCAACTAAATACCTTTGTTTTAATAAATACTGAATTAAACTTTATCAGAAAATGTTATTAAATTAGTGATGTCAGTGACAAGAATTCAATGACAGGAAATTAGTTCTGTGTAATTTTGAACACGAGAGGAAGGTTAGGTGTAATACTGAGCCTTGGACTACACTGCCATATTACAGCAGTTTTGCCTTGCCAGTGTGCACGTCTGGTATCTTTCATACATCTTAGTGTTTGAAACTAACAAGAAATATTTTGTTATCCTACGTCATTCTGTAGTCAATTGCACAAAAAATGAGTTTATGTGCATAACTATTGAAATGAAAAAAATAGTAAATACCAGAAGTTGGAATAAAGTTATACACATCTTACTTTTACAAGCAATTTTGAAAATTAGGGCTTAGTTTTTCAAATGTATTTGTATGTTATGCAGTCACAATATTACTTTCAACATCATGTCAGAAAATTAGGTGTTAATTCACCCTTAATTAAGTGCCGAACATCACAATGGGAATCTAACACTATTTTGATGGATTGAAATACCTCTGAAGACGTCATTGTTGACATTCAGTAGCTTTTAAGTCTATACTTCAAACAAAGCAGAATTTGAAATTCACCTGATTGAGCACAGATGAATTATAGAAATCTATTTATAAACAAATTACCTTTATAGACAAATTATCTTTATGGTTATTTGGGACAATTGTCTTATTTAAGATGCCATTAATTTCCTCCTAAAGTATGTATTTAAAATAGGCAAGATGAACCACATACTAAGATATCCCTATTGCTGTAACAGATTTCTCTTAATTGATTAAGAAAGGGAGTGTGTAGGACCTGAACCAGGGAAGAGGTTGACACAAACAGGTAGCTTAAGGTATCTGTATGATAAGTAGCTCATCTGAACTTTCCTCTTAGAGCCAGTCAGATGAAAGCTAGGTGCTGTAATGTTGGCCCATCAGCCCACACTCTGTGAAACTACTAAGAGTCAACCCATTAGAGATGTCACAAAAATGCTGTTGAAAACAGCACAGATAAGCTGAATTAGACAAACTCTCCTCCAAAACAGAGATCACAACCCCCAAATGTGAATATCCCTGATTCTGGGGGAGTTATTACATTGGAGCTGAATCTTGAATTCAAAGTGTTCACTTACCTAATTTTTCATTTCTTATGAATAAAAGTTTTGATTTTTTTCTCAAGTCAATTAAAATTATAATAAGGAGAAGAGACTTGGGCCATAGGAAGGCATTAAGGTGAAAGACATTGAGTGCAGCGACAATAAAAAGTCATTAGGAAATGTACAGATTTTGGAAGATTTTACTGGATAGTGTCTGATGTTGAAAAAATTGTTATTGTACTCAATAATTAAGACAAAAAAGTCTACCAGTAAAAGTCAGTCCCATCAATTCAAATCCTTTCAACTCATGTCTAATTAATGCATATAAAAAATAAATCACTTGCTTGTGTATTTGAGGAGCTTTTAAACCTTTCTAATTGTTGCAAATAAGCAATTTGTTCAACTTCCAGTTAAAGCTCAGTCAGTACATTTATTAACACCTTGATTTCAACGTTTTTAAGTTGTCTGTAAAAATTCATTTTGAATGGAGAAAATAGGAAACTATTTTTAGAAAGAAAATATAATTTCTTTTAAGTAAAGAAAATATATCATACATTTTGTGTTTAAAGTACAATACATCTTGTAGAACTGCCCATTCACTTGATTCATTTGTAATTTGTGTACTATATATGCTTAACGTTAGAAGGTGGAAAAAAAGAGAGAGCTAGTTAAAGAATAATAATCTTTCTACCTGGGAAATTATCAGATCTTTATGTGGCAGAGGAAGAGTAATTTCTACCAAGAAGTCCATACATTACTTTTATATGGCAACACATAGAAGTGGAGAATGTTCCTTGGTAATACATCTCACTATCTTTATTTGTCAGAAAGATCAAAAGTTGCTTCAAAAGAAAATTCCCTCTCTTTCAAGACAGAGTCTCCTTGACACATGTGAACATCTTATTAGCCCAAATAGGGGACTTTCCAGACAACAGTGTTGTTCACTTCAAGAGCAGATAGAGTTTAGTCCAGATATGACCAATAGTCTACTGATCTTTGGCAAAGTCACACCTGTTCCCTGCAGATGATTTATTCTGTAAAATGTTGTTAGAATATAAAATCAAAGCAGATTTTCTCCAAGCTTGTGGATGCTATCAATTTGCAAACAGTAGTCAGTGTACTTGAAGCCAGGTAGCCATGCAAAGGAGTATTGCCAGTTTGGAGAAATGGACAGATAAGAATCTCAGGTAAATGAGCATAGGAAAATGTGAAAGTCCTGCACCTGAGATGGAATAATCCCATGCACCAGTACAAACTGGGGACAGACTGTCTGGAAAGCAGTTCTGAAGAGAAAGGCCAGCACATTCTTGTCATCAACAAGCTGAGCATCAATGAACCTTTGTGTCAGAGGTGGCCCATCTTATCCTGTATTAGCAAAAGCATAGCCTGCAGTTTCAGGGACAGATCTTTTCCTCTATTTGGCATCTTTGATATCCTATCTTGGTATTGTCTCCAGTCTGGGGTTCCTCAGTAAATGTAGATATTTCTGTACTGACGTTAGTCTAGCAAAGACCATCAATCTTGTCAGTCCATTGGAGCATAGGATATATGAGAAGAAGATGAGAGAACTTGGTTTCTGTAGTCCTAAGAAGCTATGATTGATGTTGGACCTTGCTGCTGTCTACAGCTACCTCTTGTGAAAGCTTAAGGAAGATGGAGGTGCACAGTGGAGAGAAGAAAGACGGTGAGAAAAATATGGGAAAAGGGAAATTCTGATTTTATATATGAAGAATTATTTTCAGTGTGAAGATCATTCAAACACTAGAGCAGTTTTTTAAAAGGGGTTGTACAAAATACTCAATACTTGAATGGACACCATGATCTTATGAGGCAAGCTCAGAGTAGAGGCTGGAGTAGATTACATCTGGGGAACTCTTTGAATGCACATAATATCTTTAGCCAATCTAAAAATTTACACTTATGTGTACGCCTTCACTGAAAATTTAATTCCTCATTCAAAGGCCAAAATATTTTGAGGAAGTGTTGTTATAACAAGTTAAATTTATTGTCTCCTGTAACTGAGCAGTAAAATAATTACCTCAGTATTTTTAAAGGCTTAGGTGTACAAATATTCTGGGAAAATATCCAAAACAAAAGACCTTAGGGCAGTCAATTTTCTGTGGCATTAGCATATCTACAACAGTCAGGAGGTGATGCAGAGTCCTTAAACTGGGAGACTTTTCCTCTCCCTCTTAGTAGGCTGTTGCAGCATTGTCCTTCTTTTCAGTCATACTCTCTCGCTATCTTACCTGTGGGCACCCATCTGGATTGAGGAAAGTAGAGGTTCTGCTTCAACAGCTGAGAAGCAAGTGTTTTCTGGGTTGCACAAAACATTTACACTGGCACAAAAGTTGTTATGTTTTCACAAAGATATCAAAAGGCTGCAAGATGTCAGATAGTAGCAGCTGGCTCACATGGCTGTAAATAATCACACAAAGTACTTCGTGATGGAAAATCGAGACTGCAGTCTTTAACAATCAGTATTGTATTATTTTTGATGGTTATTAAATTGTGAAGTGGTGCACCAATGTTAATTTATGTATGAGTATATTTAGTGATACAGAGTTTTGATGCTCTGCAGTTAAGAGGTCGAGTGACTTGCACAGTGTGAATCACCTTTTTCCAATAGGATCATCAACTTCAATTTGTCAGTTCTGGCCCCAGTATTTTCTTAAACAGATCTTCTATACTGAGGCACATTTTTAGAAACACTACTCTGATGTAAATGAAAATCTTTGGAGAGTGTTAGAAGAGAAAAGTGTTCACATACATTAGGTTATTTGGATACATGATCCTTTCAAAACCTAACAAACAATGCAACTGCACGCATTAAAATGTGCCCTTTCGATATATATTTTTTTCTTCTTTCAATACCCCTGGGGTAGCCCAATGGCACATAGAAAGAAGGATATAGTTGCATATAATTTAAGTTGCTCTTTAGCAAAAATACTCAGCTTTCTGATATTTCAGAATATGCTGAAGTAACCAACCAACCAAACCAAAATATAAGCCAAGATTCAATAGAAGCAGTTAAGGAACTCTGGGATGTTGCTAGCTTTCCATCTGTCTGGAGAACAATACAGTTTTTTCATGTGACTATTCACTGAAACAAGTTTCAAAAATCATCAAGCCCTTCTCTCTCCCGTTATGCAGGTGGTATGCAGAGACAGATGCACAATGACTGATGTAGTTTCAAAGTTCCGTGGATCATGTCACAATTCATACATTTTAAAATATGTAGGAACTCACAGTCTACAAAAGTATCTTCTAGAGTCTATTTTTTCATTAGGTTGAATCTTGATAACCAAAAGCTGTTTTAAAATTCATATGGTAGCTCACATTACGTAAAATTATAAGTTCTAATTCCTACACATAACTACAGGAATCTTTGAGAAATAATTAGGATACACAAAAAATTATAAATGCACAAGCTATTTGAAAGATTTTTAGCACCAGAGTTTCAAAATCCTAACAAACAGGATCCTAATGTTAACACAAATGTCCCAACTTGTAAGAAACAGAGTTTGTTAGCATTGTTGCAGGGGACATGTTTATAATCTCTGTATCTGGCAATTATAGACTATTCGTAGCACAAGAAAATGAAAATATTTTTCCATTTTTATTCAGTTGTTTAAAGAGGATTTGGATTGGTTAGCACTGTTACAGATCCAACTGTCGGGGGCATACTAAAATAGGGGAATAACCTGCTGAGTTTGGTTTGCAGATGACTAGCGTGAGGAAATAAAGAACAGAGCCATTCCCCAACATACAGCTACCTGCTGCAGGAGGAAATTTTAGCAAACTAGTCAGGATGACACAGCTTAATGTTCCTCTGTGCACTGCCTTGTAAGACTACATGCAAGACTGGGGCAGAGAGACAATTTTCAGAGCTGCCGTGCTCCATTTCTGGTCACACCATCTAATGGGACTATTGAATTAAAACTGAGGAAGAGAAATGCTATGTCTACGAGTAGATTGAGTCAAGGTACTGAGCTGTAAATACACAAACCAGACTTGGGGCCAAGAACTTTCTGCTTATGTTAAGTCTTATTGCTTGGTTCTCTGAGAGGTTAAGAAAAATAAAATAAACCAAAAAGATATAAAAATATCTCGGTCTAACTATATTTCCCCCAGTAGTTTCAAATGTTTGTGGTTTTGGATGAATCTATCTATCATTTCAGCTCTAAAATAGTAATAATCTTTTGTTAGAGAAAACTCATCACTGGTAAAAAGTCACAGAAACTCACAGAAAGTCTTATGTGGTAATTAGAAAATACAGGGAAAGAGGATGCTACAGATCCAGACATCACTGTGTAGGAAAGATTGAGGAAGGAAGAAAAGCACTCATCCTGTACTTCAGCAAATCAGCAACACTGATGACAAATGTTTTCCTTTGCGCTAACATTAGACTGCACACATTTCCCCAGAAACCTCAACCCCTAACACCTGGCTGTACATCTGCAGTTAGATGTTGGTTATTATACTGTCCATGACAGCCTAAAACCCAAGAACTCATTGCTGCTTTTGCCAATAAACAAAATTCTCACTAATTTAAGTGAAATGTGCTGTGTGAGATTCATCTGTGTCCCTATTACTTCTTCCATTAAAAGTATAAAAGAAATGCGTCCTGACTATCCTTTCTTCTAAACAACAATCCATGAGTTCATGTGTGTGTCATTAGAAATTGCTCTCCCTCCCCACCAACTACTTCTACTGTGCATGCATCCACCTGTTATACTAAAGACATGTAATTAAGAGACTCATTTTAGAGTTCTCATTAATCATCAGATAAGAACTCTACAGTCACGGCTTCCACATCACCAAGAACATTTTGTCAACTCTCTAAATTGACTTTAGAAGGTTTAAATCCATCTCACTTGCATTACTATTGACCCAGTCTAAATTTCAAACAATATTTACAATGATTTGCAGTCTTTAGACATACATCTTTCTGTTAAATACTGTGTAATCTCCTAAAATTCAGACATCTAGTCCATGGAGGGCTGGAACAATGGAAGATTGTGAGGAGCAGAGCCACAGAGACATCTGTAATAAAGTGATCACAACTCCCAGTCCTGTCCCCATGTGCCACTCACTGCAGAGTATGTGAAGAAAATAATGGGTTAAGTCCAGGTAATAAACAAACCCATTTATTTATTTATATAAATATATAAATATAAAATTTATTTATTTATATAAATAAAACTAAGAAGTGTGTGGCCAGTAGGTCTAGAGAGGTCATCCTGCCCCTCTGCTCTGCCCCGGGAAGGACACATCTGGAGTACTGAGTACAGTTCTGGGCTCCACAGTTCAAGAGAGACAGAAAACTACTGGAGATAGTCCAGCAGAGTACAATGAAGATGATGAGGACTTCAAGCCCATTTCTCTTATGAGGAAACTTTCAGACAGGTGAGACAGTTTACCCTTGAGAAGACTGAGAGGAGACCTGATCCACACCTATAAACATGTGAAGGGAAGCTCTAGGGAGGATGCTGCCAGACTGTTTCTAATTGTACCCAGTGGCAAGACAAGGAGAAATGGACACAAGCTGGAACACAAGAAGTTTATTTTAGAAATAAGGAAAAATCTTCTTTACAGTGTGAGTCACAAAGCCCTGGAACAGGCTGCCCAGAACAGCTGTGGACTCTCCTCCTCTAGAGATATTCAAATCCCACCCGGCTGCCGCCCTGTGCGATGTGCTTTAGGCAGTTCTGCTTTACTGGGGCCGCTGGACTTGACAATCTTTTGAGGCCCCTTCCAACCCTGATAATTTTGTGAATTCATGCCTGAGTACGAATGTTATCCATTTACAGAGAAAAAATTACATATATCAAAGCCAACAGAAATAGTGCATTTAAATTGAATAAGTAATGTTTTGGTTGTAGGTTTGAATTAATTAGCTTTTTTTCCTCTGTGAGATTAGGGACTACAAATAAGGCAAATGAATGAAGAAAGAAGACAGACATGGAAGGTAGTAAAGAGAAAGTGGGTCCCTGGGGAGAATAATGGAGTGAAGGAACGATAGGATGTGAATTGAAATCAAGCAAATGAATTATAAAATGTGTATGTGCAGTGACAGATGGGAAACAGAAAAGATAACAGCAAACAAAAGACTAGAAATGAACTGGATCACACACAGAAAAGGCCATTATAATTGTCCATTGTAAAGCCTGCTTGAGGATATGCCACAGAACCACTGCTTTCCACTCCTACCTTTCATATACTCAGGACTCAGCTGTGTGTCCCTTAAACTAGAACCCCTCAGCCTTGGCTGCTGGAGCTCTGCTGAGCTAGAGGTAGCAGAGGATCCTCCTGCTATACCTCATCACTGAACCCACTGAACTTCCTTTCTCTTTGCTCCATTCCCAGGAAGATATTTTGGACAGAAAGGGCTCACACGCAGTTTTCTTAGGGAAGATGAGGCACTCTACTAGTCTGATTACCATCTTTCTAGAACAGCCTCATCTGTATAGTATGACTGAACAGTAGTGAAGATCATAGGTACAATTTAGCTGCCTCTTAGTGAAAGGGGAGTCAGAGGTAAATATAAAAACTAAAAAACAAAAACCCCCAAGTATTTTCCTGCAAATAGAAAGAATTTGTTAGGGTGCAGTTCTGCTCAGAGATAACACTGGACAAAATGGTTAAAATAACCTTATTTTCTTAAATAAATCACACACTCTGTTTAAAAATTGACTTTTTAAAGATGCAATGTAAGCTAGACAATTTTGGAAATTATGATTAGTGTGTTACTAATTCAGTCAAAATTTTCAATCAGCTGACAAATCTGGAGAGCCTCCATATAAATACAAGATTGCATTGATTTTATGTACTTGTTCAGTTGTTCCTGAATGCTTGACAAGCCTGACAACTTGATCGATAAGTGATCCCATTCATGCAGACCTGCAGGTGCCTTTTGAGCTTTCTCTGCTGGAGGACAACAATCAAACTCATTAAAGGCAACACAAAGCATCACCGATGACATATTTCCTGTCAGACAAATATAGTCAATGCCTATTATGATTTTATCTCAGAGAAATTGCTTTAATCAGAAGTCTAAGATTTAAGCTATTGTTAATAATGTAATTTAAAGCTTTTCCCTCTCACTTCTGAGCAACCCAGCTCGAATTTAAATGGGTAGAAATGACGTGAACAAGCTCACAAGGGTCAGAGTTTATCTTTTCTGTCTGTGCCAGCCACTTTGATGTTTGATGCGGAGGGCTAATTCTCACAATTCCAGAAACCACACTGTGAACAAGGAACAATTTACCAAAGCTATTATGTCACATACTGCTGTCTTAATTTAGATTTTACAGAAGATTTATGTTCTGTGAGTTCAACGCATCTGATCTGGAAGATGCATCAAACTGAAAGCTGACAGATTGTGCAAAGCTAATATTACATGGATGTGCTGTATTAATGATTCATACATTTTAAGCTTGTTTTTAGTGTTGTCTTTCTCTGCTTTGTTTTTATCCAGCATTGCTCAATTAATTACAAACTACTCTAGACCGATATTTGTGAAAAAAAAAATCAATTACTGAATATACAAGGGAAACACACAAAATAAGACTGTAATGATGCTGGAAAAAAAGTACATTGATTTCTTGTAATGGATTATTCTATTGTGTCACTGCCAGTTTTGTAGTAGAAATATATTCTATTTGAAAAATCTGAATCTATCATCATAAATTCTAGTAATGACCTTCAAACTCTGCTTTCATTAAATACATTAAAATGAGGTTTGAGCATTAAAACTGTTTCTATGATAAGAACAACTTCTTACTCAAAATATTCATTCCCTTCAGTCTTTGACTGTAGACCGGCTTCTTTGGGTCACGTTCTTCCTCCCCCATATCCAAACACTATTTATTGCACAATTCTTACACAATAGCTTTTAAAAAGAGGATTATAACTTATCACAGAACACAGAATCACAGAATCGTTTTGGTTGAAAGAGAACTTTAAGAGTATGAAGTCTAACCACTAACCCAGCACTACCAGGTTATCACTAAATCATGTCCCTAAGTACCACATCTATATATCTGTGGCAAGAGCAGGTGCACAGCTCAAACCAGGATCCTGACAATATGCAAGGGATAAGATTTCAGTTACAGGCATTAATAAAGAATTTTCATTCAAAGAGGTGAAAATGTGTCGCAGGTTGATTTTCCCCATGAGGCTGTACTGTGCAACAAAGAGAGAATGATGTAGAACCCCTAAAGGAGCAATTGGAGAGTTAGAAAGAGGGAGAGGAAATTGTAGAGATCTGTAAAAACTACAAGAGAAACTGACTTTGCAAGTGCATTACTGTCAGTGGCATTGTCAAAACAACAAGGCAAACGCTCTGCAATACTACTGAGAAAAAAAGGTACTAAGAAAGGAAGAAACAGCAGTGTCACTGCAGTAGAAGTCAAAATGGGAGAGCTTCAGCAAGGAGTGAGACAAAATAAATTGCTTTAAATCCCTGGATGAATTTAGAGGTGAAAAGAAACAAGACAAATATCTAGTAATAGATCAGGGGAATCACTAGCAAACTCCGAGGAATAAAGGAACACCATGGTTGCTGCATTGTAAAGGGACCTGAAATCATACACTTACAAGAATTTGGAATACAAGGAAGTTAGCATTGATTCATCAAAGAGAATATCTCTCTATATATTTTAAATATAATTAAAGTTATACTTTAGAAGTGGTTTATGCTGTCAGTAAAGTACAGGTACAGATTTTCACTGTCCTTTCAGTAATTTTTATGTACATTTTCAACAAAAAAAAATGACATGTCACTCTTTAGCCATACACAAGTTATAGAGACACTCAACGTGCATTTTCTGGGTTGTGTTAATAGCCCAGGGTCACTCTTAGAGTAGTAAACACAAAATTATACAAATTAGTTCTGTATTTACTTGTTACATGCTGAGCTAATTTGATTTGCTTAGTGTTTACTGTGGACTTGAAGGAACATACGTCGATAGTTATGCTTTGCAGTGGTTTTAATAACACGAGCTTCAGTGGGAAATCGCATGAGATCAGAATCACTCTTTTAATCCAGTGACCTTTAATACAATGTCAAATGACTTTTAAATCAATGTCAAAGTGATCAGTTAAAAAAATGTGGATTTCCTCCCATCATTACTACTGGTTTCAATGAGCTCTTCATATACTATCGGTAAGGTAGTGACCAATTTTTTGTTATGCTACTTGTATTGTACATTGAATCTTACAACAGTTTCTGCTTCCTCTAGAAAATCCTATTCCCCAGTTCTGTTGGAAATTGTGTGTGATTCACGCATGTTAAATCCAAATAAACCACCTGTTTTTTTGATGGTTTCCTAGTCCTTCTTAAAACCAAAGGCCCATGATTGGTGGCCTTTGTAACAGAACTCTGCAATTAAAAATCCACACAAGCTTCCCTCTTTGTCATCAGGCTGTGTCTGCTCACAGAAAATAGCCGCAGCTGTCAACTTAAGTGCAGTGACAAATATGTTTCTCTACATACTTGGTTTCAACTAGTTTTGCTTAATTCAGTATGACTTCACTGGCATGACAAGTTCTGCAAGTGTTGCAAGAGTGCAAGAAAGGCAAAACAGTCAGGTATTTACCGTGGGTTAGCCCTAAGCAGCATTACACGTTGTGCCTGGGTTTAGCCCTGTGGTCATGCGACAGCAATACTCTTTCTAGCATCTGGCAGGTTGCTACAGAGAATCCAGCTTTTCTTTTTCTCAGGGTGACATGTGGAATTTTATTTCAATATTTGTAGTGCATAATCTGGTGATTGCACAGTGCAATTTGAGGTAAGTGGTTTGAGATGATGTTGATCGCCCTTTTTATCAGATCCGAAGAATTTTTCCCAAGGCACCTGTGAATTGTAGGGTTCTGCCTGCAACCATATGCCCTGTGAATTATGCACTCCCATGCTTAAAAGCACCAGAGTAAGATGACCCTGAAAGAGTTTAGCAACTTCTTGGGAAAGACCTCTGAGAGTGATGTGGAATGGACATTCTCAGATATTACAGATCCTCTTCCAGCTTCTAAAGGAGTTGGGCCAACTCTTACTGTACCTGCTGTGAACTGAGTGCCTACTTCAACTGGAAAGTTCAGTGTAATGACAGTTTTTGGCATTTTCAGTGATGGTTAGCACACTCAGAAACTAAAGCAATTATTAGGAAGTTTAAGCTTAAATATATATTAAGAATGTAGTAAAATGGGAAGAATATATTAAAATGAGATAGAAGAGACTGGACTGGACACCTTGAACAAAGAGCAAAGCTTGTTATCACAACTGATAATTTTCACAGTAAAGTCAGAACTGTTACCTGTTGCTGACACTGGCAGATCCAGTGGAAAGATGTCAAATGTTACTGGTCTTGTGCATCAGGACAGATCATATTGAAAGACTGATGGAAGTCAGTGTATCACATATGCTTTAACAAAGAGCCCTGAACTGACCCTGAAAAAGAAATTCTAAGATACTTACAAGACTTAGTATATTACTTGAGCAATGGATATGTTGTCTTCATTGTACACACAGTAGGGGATCTGCAGAATGTTCTTAAACTACTCAACAGACAAAATGAGGTTTCAAAGAGACTTGTTCTGACATCTCCAATCCATCATATCAGAATTATACTGACAATGTATTTTCTTTAAATCAGTGATGCTCAGGACAAGGACAAAGGGCTTGTAAATGTATGGATGAATCAATGTCTGGTTATCTATTTTCATAGAATATTTTCTGTGTTTATTCAGAGACAGGGAAATTAAAAACTATGAGTGATAATGATCTATACCTTTTTTCTAAAAGAAATATGGTTTAATTTTTTTTTCTGCAGTCCTGTGGAAATTAATTTACCAAATACACAAATACAGATGAGCAACACTTTAGGACTCCAGAGACATAAATCCATCTCATAAGAAGCTGCATAGCTGGAAAATGGAAGTGCAAGTTTCTTTCCAACATGTTCTTTATCTGTTCAATGCTCACAAATTAAAAAGTTAATAGTTTTGGACTATCTTTTCTTCAGAAAAGCTTGTTCCTATTGCCCACTTCTTTCTTTTCCTTGCTGCCCTAAAACAGCCTTGTTGAGGTTGGAACTACCTGTTTTGCTGCCTGGATTTCTGCCACTGCTGTCCTCCTTAGTGCCTGTGCTCACATCACTGCTCGAATACCACAGCATCCTTCAAGTTCTGACTCTTTGCAATGTGACAGAAGCTTCTAGCTTGAGCTTCACAACACGCTGATTTTGGGGAGTCCTCTGAGGTATGAGCTAATCTGAAAAAACGTAACTAAGAAAAAGTCCCTAAACTGTCCCTGGCCATCCTGAACATCAGTTTGGCTGTTTGGGGTGTATGCTGCCAACCAACAAGGACTGAATGCATTTCAGGATGGCTACAGTCAGTTGATTACACCTTGCCATTATTGCCACCCTCAATTTTACAGAATCAGTTACTGCTGTGCTCACCGTTATCTCATTGCCAGCTTGCCTTTGATGTGTCAGAGGCAGGAGAGGATATCTGTCCTTTGTGAGCACAGACTTGCTGCAATTACAAAAACAGTAACAGCTTGTGGAAATACTGATTGAACCAATAATCTGAAAGACTTGCCAGTACTAAATTACCACAATGTCACATAGGCCTGGGTACAATATCCTGGTGTATGAAAAGCCACAGTATGTCAGCCACCCCACATTGTGTATTCCAAAGGAAATCCTGGATACCAGCATTTCTGTACTAACATATGCTTCTCATAAAAGCCTCCTGCTCTGGAGACATTCAGAACCCACCTGTGTGATCTCTTCTAGCTGACTGTGCTGTAGCAGGGATATTGGCCTGGATGGTCTTTAGAGGTCAATTCCAACTCCTACCATTCTGTGATTCTGTGAAGAGATTCAGATAGGGCTGTACAGTGGCTAATGTGATCAACTCATTACATTAGGTCTTTGTAACACATCCACATACTAATACATATGCTATATTTATGAAATAAATACTACACTTAGCAGTTATCCTCTCAGCTGTTCTTTCCCACTGATTTCCCCCAAAAGGGCCATTTCTTCCTTTGGCAAGCCTCTGTGAAATAGTTCAGGAGAACAATGATCGAGCATGCTTTTTTCCCCTACCTTCACTCCCTTGCAGGTGCCAAGGTAGTTGTACCTAAAAAGTCGATTCCTTGTTTCTCAGGAGATGCAGGTGGGAGTATGCTTAATCACTGTAAATTCATCCATTAGTCTTACTGATCCCTCCATTTGCATGCTGTCAGCCTTCTCCTATAAAGCTAACAGAATAATGCTAATTGTCAGAGCTGACCTTGTCCCATATGATGCTACAGGAAAATGCAGGAGTTCAGATGGCATTTGTTTTTCAGGTCCGTCATGTTGTAACACTGGTTCCTATGACTTCAGAGATGTGGAAGCTTGCTGACCTGAAGTCAGCAGTACCTGAAGGTTACTTCACCTGAAGTACTTCACCAACTGAAGAGAAAGCCTTGTGCTGACATACTTGGCATTTCAACTTTGAATATAATTGTCTCCATTCTCAATACAATGGATAATTATTACACACCGCTGAACACAAATATAGAACCAGGTATGTATATCAAAGGACTGATGTGCACATGAAATGTCTACTATTGGTTCAGCATTGCAAACTGATAAGTATATTTCTACAACTGCTAAACTGGTGCAGTCTGACATTTCTTATTTGGCTTTAACCCCATCAAAGGCAAATAATTTGGCAAGATCTTGCTTTAGAGAAACAATTAAAGAGTATAATGATGTGTTGAAATACTTTCTGTTGCTGTGGTCACAGAACAATGCAGGCATACATTCATTTGTGGGGAAGCTGTCTAAATTTCCAAAAGCTTTCATAAACAAGCTAACGATTGATGTTTGGGGGCAAGTAGCCTTGTAAATGAAAATAATTATGTATTCACATTCTAATCTCTGCACTAAATTACAGGTTCAAATGTTTTAGCTTCTAGACCTCCGACTGCTTGTTTTGTTCACTACCATCAAAATATTAACATGTTCCCCTGTAATAAATTTGTGCCCACAAAACTGCAGCATCTCTCTGTCTTTTTAAAGCAGGCACCAGAGGTAATTATTTGTGCTGTGTTCTGACATCACAGAAGTAAGTAGAAGTTCTGAGCTCAAGCAATGTGAATATTCTTCACAATCTCTGTACCAACATTAACTTTCCGTTCACTGGTAACATTTATTTCTTAACTTTCTGTTTCAGTATGAGCAAACAAGCACAGACAGAATCAATTGTAATTCCTAACTGCTAATAGCCCCTCATCCTATCACTAGATGACAATGAGAAGAGCCTGGTTCCATCCTGCTGACAACCACCCTTCAAATATTTATAGACATTGATGAGGTCACGCCTCAGTCTCCTCCAAGCTAAAGAGACACAGCTCCCTCAGCCTCTCCTCATAAGGGGTGTTCCACTGCATCGTCTTCATTGTTCTGTGCTGGACTGTCTCCAGCAGCTCCATGCCCTTGAACGAGGGGTCCAGAACTGGACACAATATTCCAGATGTGGTCTCACTAGTGCGGAGTAGAGGGGCAGGAGAACCTCTCTCGATCTACTAACCACTTCCCTTCTGATCTGCCCCAGAATGTCATTGGCCCTCTTGGCCATTGCTGGCTCACGGTCATCCTGCTGTCCACCAGGACCCCCAGGTCCCTTTCTCCTGCACTGCTCTCCAACAGATCAGTCCCCAACCTATAGCGGCACCTGGGGTTGTTCTTGCCCAGATACAAGACTCTACACACTCACCCTTGTTATACTTCATTACATTTCTCTCCTCCCAGCTCTCCAGCCTGTTCAGGTCTCACTGAATGGCAACACAGTCTGCTGGAGTCTTGGCCACACGTCCCAGCTTTGTGTCATCAGCAAACTTGCTGGCACTGCATGCCAATCCCTCATCCAAGTCATCAATGAATAGATCCAGGCCTCCAACCAGACTCTGTCCCACTGACCACTACTCTCTGGCTTTATAACATCTGTTCTCAAAACTTAAAAATGAAGGGGATTTTTGCTTCCTAAAAATTATAGGTAACAGTTATGTACCCCCTAAAAAACTCAAAATTACACTGAACAGAAAAAACCCCACAGAATTATTTCTATTATTTCCTGTATGTTTCCAACATTCTCTCATCTGTTTCTTTTTTTTTCCAAAAGAACCTCCTCTGCACTTCCATGCAATACCAGTTTCAGGAACATCAGACAGTGAGCAAAACTAAGACTCATTGATTTCAATGGGAACTAGATTCATTTTCTCACTCAAATCCCCGGAAGACTGAACACAATTATTTCAAAGAATAATTTGTTTTGGAAAAGAGTCCTACAGCCTTCAGATATGCACAAATACACAGCCTGTCTCACAGAGTAAAATGCACTGGGTGGATGCCTCTGTTCCTGGAGATTCGTGTTACTTGTATGGAAATCTTCTGTTCAGAATGCAGACTCAGTTTCTCATGAAAGTATCAAGGGTTTTTGCTAAAGAACTGTTTCTGTTACCTTACTTTTGAGAATATTCATACAAAAGGAATGAACCCCATAACAGATGCAAAGGAAGTCTAGTAATTTCTTTCTTTTCTGTCCCAACAGAATTTTATCTAGCAGTTTCTCAGTTCAGGAAAATACCATAACTCAAATCCTTTCTCTTTAACCTACAATTGCAGAATGTCAATCTAAGACTTTTTAGGTGATTTTAAATAAATGCCATTGAAGTGACTAGTCAATAGATGAAGAGTAGACATTTTAATTTCCATTTTTGGTAGGAGTAGAACATAAACAAGTGTAGCTTTCAGTGTTTTCTGACAATGTTCTTTTAATCTACATAGCATCATAGGTGGCAGTCTATAAAAGAGAGTAAACTGTGCTGTGGTTACAATCAAATCTGATTAAGTAATGTTTCTGCATAGGATATTTTCATGACAGTTAGACAGAACAGCTAAAATACATCTGTTGATCTCTCTGTTGTAACTCCCCAGACTATACGGCATTTGGTAGTGATGTATCCAGCTTCCAAAGATAACTTTTGTTCCTCAGATGACAGATTCTTCAGCAGATGAATGGTAAAAGTGTCCTCTCATGATGTCCAGAGTGTGCACTGGGACAGAAGAACATGCCCAGGTGTCAAGGACTCTGGGACGACCAGACAATATAGTGTCCTTGGAAGACTATTATTCATGGATTCAATCTAAAAAACGGACTTTGAAACTTTGGTGATCTGTAGCAGGAACATTAAATCAGAAACCTGTATGACCTCTCCAGAAGTTCCAGCCTGTAGGCTGTTTCCAGAAAATATCTTATCTCCTGCACAATAGAAAACATAATCTCCTGCACAAAGCAAAACCATCTGTAGAGACCAGTTTCCCTCATCTTTTCCCTGATGCCTGAATCAAAAAGGATATGATCCTGCGACTGTCCAAGTGAAGAAGCCTACATCTTTGAGCTCAGGCCATGGACGCTTACTCTTTCCATTTGGGAGATACTCAGTTGAAACTCAATATATCAGCTAAAACTGTACAGCCATTGAGTGAATCTGGAATAAGTGTGCATTTCTTATCCACATAGTTCACAGCTTATGTGGTATTCTTTGCTTTCTGAATTTTCTTGTCATGCTCCATTAAATCTCTTCTACCACCCACTTTGAAATTATGTGGCTTTCAGAAATGTATGACAATTCCTATACAAAACCCATAAAGTATCTACGCCCAAGACTTCTTCTCGGGATGCCCATAAAATCTCAGTCATAAACAAATAAAACACCAATTACTGAAATGCTTGGAGAGCAAGATTTTTTCTCTGTTTGGGATGTAGTTATTTGAAAGGAATTGTTTCTGTCTTGGTATTTGGCCTGCAGCGCTTAATCAGCATTTAAACAATTCCACATTCCTACAGAATTAAATGCATCTTTTACCATTAATTATAATGACAGTGATTGATTCTATACCCCTCCCCCCCGCTCCCCAGTGCCTGTGGGAATACTTACAGTAATTTTATAGGATGTGGGACTAGGGCTCAGATCTGCTGTTCACCAAGATTACCAACTCCAGAGTTGTGACTAGTCAGATCCAGTAATGTCAGCGTGCTCCTGTTGTGCCGCTTAAATGAAGGTGACTTTCCCACTGCCTATAAAATAGGATTAAAATGTCCACAATTGTGTACTTCACAGAACAGGAAAACAAATGCAGCAATGTAACAGTTCCCATACACTGAACAGGGCCAGCCCTGGCTTTGATGAATGCAGTTTCACACATGTAAGTAAGTCAGGGCCAGTTTAGAAGTTAGTAGATGGTCCTTTCAAAATGCATGTTATAACAATGTTCCTGTCCCTGAGGCAAAGTTTTGCTGCCCTTTTTAATGAACAGTAATTTTCTATGAGTTGCAACCATAGAACAGCAGAGACTGTACTGTGGTATAACTGAAGGTAAACACATATGTCCTCCTCTGATTTGTTCTACAGCACTAATAACTGGTTCTATATCAAAACAGGTGAGCTTGCCCAACAGGTGGATTTACCTTTTATGTTATGTATGTACTGCTATTTATACAGAACAGAATCACAGTTCTGTCTTTTGTGGTAACAGCTTATACAAATAAAGCACCAAGCCAGCAGAAGGAGAATTATAACAGAATAGTTACGATGAACAAATGATCTCAATGCAATTTGATTGAATTATTCATTGTTAAAACTGCTTTTCAGGCAGGTGCTGTGTTTTTAAATATCTAGCTGTAAATAACTGTTATAGTGAGGTTTTTCTAGAAATGGTACTTTCTGTTTTATTACAGTGGTAGGAACTAATATACTTTTGCTATGATTCTCTAAAATTCAGTAGTTCGATGACTACTAAGAAATCCAAAGTGACATCTCTATAAATCTATCAAATTGCCATTCTGAATTTCTTTCTCAAATTCAGTGCATTGTAACAATAATATTACTGTAACTATTTCCACTGAAATATTACACAGTTGGTATTGTGTCTAACTGTAATTAATCTATTTGCTATTGACTATATTATGAAAGATATTCAGCAACTGAAACAGGCAGGATGAATGTTAAAAGGATTTTCTAAAGGATTATTGAAAAAAAGGACAAAAAGGATTATAGATATGATATTTCTGTCTGTCTATCTATCTATCTATCTATCTATCTATCTATCTATCCATCTCAGTTCAGTAAGCATCGACCTCTTTGTACATTGGTTGACACTATAAATTTGTGTGGAAATTTAGTTCTCAGTAGGAGGCCATAACTGTTACTGCAGGATATTAATTTTAGCACAATAAAGGTATATCTTTTGATAAATATCTGAGGTATATCTAAATCATCACCATGCTGTTTCACAATCTTTTACTGTATGCCACAGACTTACTTCAATATTGAATGCACTGTCTGCTTCCAAAGAACAGCAGGGAAATCCCATGAAAACTGCAATTATAAGAACTATAAAGAATTAAAATAGCTCCTGGGCACTTTTTATTATTGTTATTTTCAGTTGTCAAGGGGAAAACTGAACAAAGTAAAAGAACAATGTGCTGCAAGCGCCAGGGAAAGCATTTAAAAAGATCTTGTAAACAAGCTGGCAACAATTCATTCAGGGTTATACATTTATCAGGAAAAAAATAAAGGGAAAAAACACCCTGAAGCCTCGAAGCAATGCAGTAAGAGGTCTCTAGTTGAAACTGTCCGGTGGGGGTTGCATAGTGACTTGTAGCAATAAAACTGTACTATGATTAACTAACAACAGCTGAAAAGACATGTTTAGAGGTGGTAGGAAAGTAGATACTCTTCTGTTAACAACCACAATGCCACCTGGAGAGATAATGTTTCTCTTTTCATTAAAAGATACAGAACTGCTGAATTTTTTAATGTTAAATACAAGCGATGGATTTTCTTTGCACAGAATGTACCAGTTCCTTCTAATTCCAGCAAAAATTATCAGAAGCAGTGAGACCTGTTATGGCTCCTGCATCAGGCCAGTAATCACCAACACAATCTTAGTCATTTTCACATGAATCACTAACAGCAATCGTTTGATAATGCACTGAGATAGTATTAGGTAGTCCTGAAAGGTTAAAGGCTTCCTGTCAGTCCTTTCAGATATGTAGACTCCATTCTGGACCCATAATGAGAAGGCCTACAGAAGTAACTTTTCCAATGATATGTTTTGGAAAGACTGATTAACAAAGTGCTCTTGTGTTTCACCAAAATATGTATTGTACATGTGGTCAAGATGTTATTAGGCAGGAACACTGCCGGCAGAATCACAACCCCAGACTTTAGAAAGGCCAACTCTGGCCTTATCAGCAATTGTTAGGGGCAATCCCATTGGACAGGGCACTGGCAGGTAAAGGAGCCCAAGATAGCTGGGTAACATTCAAAGCCACTTCTTTGAAGCCCAAGAAAAGAGCATTCCCATAGGCAGGAAGTCACAGAAGGGAGCCAAAAGACCTGTGTGGTTAGAGAGCTGCTGGGCAAACTCAAGAGGAAGAAGAAAGTCTGTAGGTCATGGAAGAAGGGGATGGCCACTTGGATGTTTATAAGTCTCTAGTCAGAGGATGTAGGGATGCAACTAGGAAAGCCAAGGCCTGCTTGGAATTAAACCTTGCAAGAGAGGTCAGGGGCCACAAGGGCAACAAAATGGGATTCTTCAAACACATTGTAGGTAAAGCTAAACCTAGAGGCAATGTAGGCCCCCTGCTGAATTGAGGTGGGTGTCCTGAAGGATACAGAGAAGGCGGAGATATTAAACACCTTCGTTGCCTCTGTCTGTACTTCTGGGGGCTGTCCTGATATCAAGCCTCAGACTTCTGAGGCCTCACAGGAAATTGAGATAAGAGGAGTTTGCCCTGGTTGATGACAACTGAGTTAGGGATAAGTTGAGCAAACTGGATGCACATAAATCCATGGGCAGAGAGGAGATACAGTGGCGAGTGCTAAGGGACACAGCAGAAGTCATTTCTAGGCCGCTCTCCATCATCTTTTCTAAGTCATGGGGATCAGCAGAGGTACTGGGGAACTGGAGGACAGCAAATGTCACTCCAATCTTCAAAAAGGGTAAGAAGGAGGATGCAAATAACTATAGACCGGTCAGCCTCACTTCGATCCCAGGAAAGGTGATGGAACAATTTATACTTGATGCTGTCTCTAGGCACATCAAGGACAAGAGGGACTGTCAGCATGGCTTCGTTAAAAGGACGTCATGTTTGACCAACCTAATAAATAGCCTGTTATGAGGGTATAACCAGGTGGATAGATGATGGCAAAGCAGTGAATGTTGTGTACCTTGACTTAAGTATAGTATTTGACACGATCTACTACAGCATCCTCACAGCCAAACTGAGGCAGTGTGGTCTAGATCATCGGGTAGTGAGTTGGATCGTGAACTGGCTGCAGGATAGAAGCCAGAGACTAGTGGTGAGTGGGACAGAGTCTAGTTGGAGGACTGTATCTAGTGGAGTGCCCCAGAGGTTGGTACTGGGACCAATCCTGTTCAGTCTATTCATTGATGACTTGGATGAGGGATTGGCATGCAGTGTCAGCAAGTTTGCTGATGACACAAAGCTGGGATGTGTGGCCAAGACTCCAGCAGACTGTGCTGCCATTCAGTGAGACCTGGGAACTTTAAAGTCAAATATTTACATACATCTTGATTAGAGAATTTTTATTACTAATGGTCAAAACATATTCGATGCCAGTAAGCGTATGACTCAGCATAGGGACAGGGAAAAATAGTTAGGAACTTAGAATTTTTCCATATAAACCTTGTGAGAACTGCATTTAAATTAACAGTTGAATCACTTTCTACAATATTCCCCCTAATTCTTGAGCGATTTAGGGACTCAAAAAACTGGAGACACACAATGATGTTTAAATGATGGCATCTTCTTATTTCAGCACAGCTCATTACTCAGCACTAGCACAACATCAGCTTTAATTACATGAGTTGCTAAAAATAAGTATCATAGGTTTTTTTTTCTTTCCGTTGTCTATGTTAATGGCTCCTTCTTTTCAAGCGTGTACAGGTATTGGCTGAACAATGCACTTTTGCTGACCATGTCTACAGCCTGATTTATTTACTTTTATGCTTTAAACCAGCTGGAGAGTAACCCTAGTTGTGAAGTCCTGCACATGAACATTGGCATTGTCTGTGTAATTTAACAAACTTACTCATTAAAATCTAGCAACATTACTTCAACAGAACAGAGAATATATGGTCTTACCAAGAAAAAGATTTCACAGATGTTTATTTGGTGCAATTAACAGAAAGTAGAGACATTGCCTTAACTACAAGATGCAATAATTACACGTAGTGTCAATCAGGAGATCTCTTTCCTTTTGGACAACTGAGGTTCCACTAACAAACTCTAGAGTGCATTTGAGATTATTTTAAGCTGTCTGAACTAAGACAGGAATCTTGTCTTTGTCTACAGCCAGAGGAGAAAAGAGACATGGTTGAGAGACATGGAAAGATTGTGGCAGCATGGAGAGCAGCTGGAGCATCCCACATAACATTCCACATCTACAAAAGGAGCTATAGTACCCCATTAGATTACACCTCTGTCTTTTACACCACTCAGAGTAGGTGAATTAATCTTGTTCTGAGAATAAAGCCTGTGTATGCACAGCTGAGGCAAACTTTCTTCAGAATAATGCTCTTCCTTGTCTGCTGTCCAGACTTAGAAAAAGGGAAGAAGCACATACACTTTAAATTGCTGTCACATATCATGTCAGCTCAGTAATTTTGGCCTATAAATAAGGATAGCTAGATGCAAGGGACACTTTCTCACCAACAGATGTTTTCTTGGACCTCATTCAGTGGACCAGGATGAAACAGGCGGCCTCATTCTTCTTCATTCCTCATGAAGAGTGAAAATGGGTAAGAACACTCCAAAATTAGAAGTCTCAGTTTCATATCTGTCCTGTAAGATACTAATGAACTCTTTCTGGAATCCAGTGACATTCACAGAATGGCACAACCTTTGAGATTTACAGTACAGTCCTTTGTTTCATTCCTCATTAGGAAACTACATGCCACACCTCTTTTGATGAACAGGAGAAAACACTGAGCTTGTTTTTAGGCTGCAAAAGAGTGATAACAACTTGTAACAAGGGCCAGAGCTGTGTACAAGCTACATTACTATATTCTAATATAGTTAAATTACTGCTGTCATCCTACAAAGTCTAGAGAGCTATGCTAAAAAAATCCTCAACTTTTACACCATTAAATTTAACAGAGATAAATTTTACCATTACACTGCTGATTTTTGCTATTTTTTGGTACAAATTGTGACTTTCCATGCTGAATTCTAGCTAAGGTAGTTAAGCAGCTAACAGATGTCAGAGAGCTTGCAGCTAAACGTGGTGATCATGCTTTTTCTTAAAAAGTAGGTAAGTCTACAAGCAGCACATTGACAGTGTAGTTGACAATGCTGCTGAATTTGTCCTCAAACATTTTTGTACAGTGGAATACAAATGAGACCTTGCCAGACAAACACTTGCAAAAAGTATTCATATTGCTTCATTGTCAGCCAAAGAAAGAGATTACTAATTTGTTGAAATCAAGTAAAACTCCCACTCATAACTTTTGCCTAGAAAATATGTATAGATCTGCTCCACTGAAAAAAGCTTCCTGTCAAATCAGCAGATGAACACAAGATTTCAAGGAGCTATGGCACACACCTTTCTGGAGCTTTGTCCGGTGATGTATTGGCAGTATCATCAATAAGCCTATAGCTATTCCCTTGCAATTAAACTTTGAACTCCTTATATTCCTGATTAAAATGGCAACTTCTCTTTCACAAACTAGCTTTGGAATCCCATACCAGTGTGTAGAACACTGCAAAATGAATCAAACAAACAACCTGGCTCCCAGAAGATTGCCAGACATTAAATTCCAGTGATTTACAGAAAACATTCCAGCAGAATCTGCCACTAACCAATGTGAGGTGAGCAACCACATCTCCCATATTAATCAGGGGTGCAAGAAAACACACTGCTTTATGACACAGAATTGACATATGTTTTCTGCATTGTCTGAGAAGGGCTCCAAAAAGTCACTCCAAATAGTAGTCAGTAACAAATATATGACTCTTACTTCCCCAATTGTTTTTAACTTTGCTGCCCATTTACACATTGTGCGTATTAGTAGCTTGTTATTTTAAAAGTTATCACATAAGAAAGAATGAGGTACGTCATGTGTTATGTGTTAGGTGCTCTTGAGAAAAAAAAAAGAGCCCTGTTTTCTTTGGCAACTGCAGCTCAAGTAATTTGTCTGAACAGGAGATGGAAATCTAACAGCATATGGCTGCAGATATAAATACAGATCTGGAATTATATACAGACACACTATACATTAAAATGAAAAGCATTCATGGGCAGTTGGTCACAGTGGTAATTCCAAAATGTGGGATTTAGTTACCATTCTCAAGTGTTTATCCCTTGCTATACATAGTAGCTCGTATTCTCAAATCCTTATTGTAATCTAAACTTGGCTAAAAGACAGCAGCTGACAAGGTTTACCCAAACCACTCACAGGCGTACCATTTTCCTCAGATGCATCTTAATATACCATGTAGAGAGCAGGACAAGACAAAACTGCATGGTGCACTTCAAATATGCGTAGGATTTATCTGTATCATTAACTTCATGATAGAGAGAAGAAAGGGGAAAGTTGTGAGTCTCTTAATCTTCCAGGGGAAAATTATGCCTCGAAAAATGTTATCTACATTATTTGAGCCCTTGCTTATGAAAAAGCTGACTCTTTCTGCTATATGTAGTGCAACAAGCAAGAATGCTGAGGCATTTTGGAGGGTTTTTGGAGCCAGAAGTTTTTTATAAAGGATAATAACACAAAGATATGGCCTAAGAGTGCTATATGTAGTTCTAATTTAGCTCTTCTAAACTTAATCTATATCAAAGTTGATTTTGTCCTACTATTTCCCTGAAAAATTCCCTAAACCTTCAAATCAGTACAATTTCCCCTCACTTCTTCAAGTTTCCTTATTGCTTAGCTATCAGGTTAATGATGGGCTTTCAACTGTGCTGCTATATCACTACACAAGTGTGCACATAAAACTACACAGTGACGAATGTGGCTTAAAAACCACCAAAGCAACGGAAAATGACTGATTCTGAGTTCTTTTGGAAAATGTGAAATCTTCCTTCATTAACTATCTGGATATCAAAATCTAGTCTTTGTGCACTCTGTTAGGAAGGTATAAGTAGAGGTGTAACACAGTGAGGGCTGGGGTAAAAACCCCTAACAACAAATTCAGACCTGGGTGGAAGAAATAGCTGTGAAAATGCAAAAAAAAAAAAAAAAGATAAAGCAGAAGTAGAAGTGGATTCTCTGTTCAGGTTCCTCAAATTATTAACAGGATTGTTACTGAGATTGTTATTACTGTTTATTTGCTGCTGTGCTGAGTCTGTCCAACACATGAATTTAGTGATAAAGAATAGCCTTACAAGTGTAAAAACACATTTTTGTCTAAACATTAAGCATAAGCTGAGGTACTAACTAGATACATAATATTTCAGGCACATCACTGGCTTTCAAGGCTTGTCTTTAATCCTCATACACCATTTTAAAAATCTTTTAAGGGTCTTTCTAGTGAAAGAGCAGAAGTATCTACAGAAGCCTTCAGTAAATATGTTTTATTGGTGCCCAAATTCTGTGATCCTGTGACCAATTTTAATTTTTCAACCAAGGACCATCTCCATATTCAACAGAAACTGTAAAGAGCTAAAAGAACACAGTTGTTAAAGGGATCCAATTATTGAGAACAAATAGCAAGAAAATAATGAGGAAAAGATATACCTAGATAAAATCTTTTTCCATTACAGGACCCTTTTGTTGAAACACCTAAAGTGATCCTGATATTGAATAGAAGTTTATAATTTGTTGTGAACAGATTTTTGCATCTTTACATTATTTTGCAGATAGAGGAAGTTAGTTAACATGCAATAGCACGGAAGAGTAGGCATTAGTTTTCAAACACATGATGTGTGTCAGAGTGTTCTGTATTATTATGTTTAATCAGATGCTTTTAAGAGAAAGAAGCAAAACCTGAGTTGCAGTTGTTGTTTTATCAATGCTGAAGCATGAAGTGATTTTTTTTGTAAGCCTGACTTACCAATCTGACCTTGAAAACAATTTTATTCTTTAACCCTCTGATGACAAAATAAACACTACTCTAGTACAAAGACAAGTCTTGACTTTGTTCACAAAAATAAACGACTAAGCAATCCATAATGTCATTGTCAGACTGCAAAATGACTCTAACAGGACACAGAAGATATATATTGCAATAAATATTATTAGGGCACTAGGCATTAATATAAAAATGTTCAAGCTCATTCTGGATGAAAGATCCTATCTCTTTTCATATCAAGTTAAGCCGTAGTAAACTGGCATACTGTGAATTCCCTGCATAACTTTTAACCATCATTAAAATCTGTGTCTACAAATCCTGAAAATCATGGAAGACCTCTGAACAACACTTGGCCAGTGTTGTGTCTTTGTTTAAACATGAAAATAAAAAAGTGTTACCGATAATAGAAATATTAAAAAAAACCCCTTTTATTTTATATAAACTTATATTTGTTGGACTTAATAATCCCAGGGGTCTTTTCCAAACAGAGTGATTCTGTGATTTCAGCATACAGTTTAATTTTCATTCTTTCACACAGAGAAGGACAATATCTAAATATTCATAATATCCCTTATTTATGTAATTCAGTTAATAAGTTTACAAATATCATAACCGGCAATAGATACTCATGTTTTTTGTTACATACTGTACAGGCATTATTTAGTTTGGTTAGACTGTGACCTTCATCTAAATATCCAGGTGTCCTACAGCTGCTTAGAAAAGAATTTGTTAGCAGCTGGTGTGTTTCAAATTAGTGGGTTCAGAGCAGAGATTGTCCCTGGACATGCCAGGTGCATCCCTTGAAAATTAACCCCCCTGGCCAATGCACATGAATTTAACATACATGAAAATGTACTCAGAGCAGAACATGAAAAAATGGATAATGCTAGACTACAGAATCTAGTGAATTCTGGACAACAACTCTTCTCCCAAAAAGAGTACATACTGTTTCCTTGCTGGTGTCCAGCCTCTGGGACCAGCAGTGAAGCTGCAGTGAAAGACAACCAAAGAGAGTGAGGCAGTGCTGGAGAACACCAGGAACAGAGGCAGTCATGGCTTTTAAGTTATCGGCACTACTCTGATTTTCATCCAGCATATACTGAGAGCCAGTAGAGAGATGTGTGTTCAAAGAGCTGTGTGTTCATATTGGTCTAGCCCACCTAAGCTCTTGTCTCCCTCTGCCAGAATCCCACACTTATCTCCTTTTCTTCCCTGGCTGGACTAAAAAGGGCTCTTTTTTTTTTCATCTATTCCCGTGAGAGCCTCTCCCTTTGTTTCTTTTCTTCTAGCTTTTGGTCTGGACCACCTGGGAACTGGAGCTAGTCCATAAAGCCATAATCTGGCCCTACTCTTTTTCAAAACAGCTTTAACTGTAAAGTTATTTCCATTGCAGAATTTAAGCAATGCTGAAGTATGTCATCTTCTTCTGCACTTTTCTCAACCTGGCCTAAAATAGCTGACCCTGGACAACCACACAACTGCAGTACTTCTGACATAAGAATGAACTCAGCTGCATAGTTTTTTCATATTCACTTACGATTTGTCCCACCTGCTTCTATTATTTATGCAATGCTGTTTTTGAGACCAGGTCAGCATGAGGAAAAGTTTGACAATATAACAATCTTGGCAAGCTGTCTTTGTGCGGGTGTAGCTTTTACTGGCCAGAACGAGAAAAAAAAAGTCAAACTAATTTTGCTGTTGTGGAAAATACTAGTTCCCAAGTGGAGTAAGTTATACTGGTAATAACACTTTCCATACTATGTACGCATATCTAAAACAAGCTTCTGACAAATATAAAAAAGTGGTTAAATTAAAAATACTCCTATTTGATACTGCTGTACTGGAAAAGGTTCCTGCTTTAGACCTGATCAGATATGACAAAAGCAAAGCTGGTTGTCTGGATAAGCAAATCAGTTGTGTCTCCTCTACTAAGAAAAGGGTGGAGACAGAAAAGACTGAAATGAATTTGTTAACATGAAACATACTTTATTATTTCTCACATAAATTCTTTACAGTAAAAATGTATAAGTAAGGTAGAAGAATGAATCTAATTATCTTGCCCTTTTATCAGGCAGTTGGGGCAGCTGAAGTGGGAGTGCAGTAAAAAATGTTTCAGACTTACCATGGGAAACTGGCTAAAAGTGGGACTTTCCAAAAAGGGTCTTTTTATTGTAAATGTGTGTTTTGAGTCATCCGTGTTACAAAACCAATCATTTAGGCTGAGGTAAACTGGAAAGTACAAGCTTCTCTGCACTCTTGCTTAGGATTCAAACCTGTCATTAAGAGATAATAAAAAAAACCCAGGATCATAGAACCGTTCTAGGTTGGAAAAGATCATTAAGATCATCGAGTCCAACTACTAACCCAATTCTGCCAACCCCATTGCTAAACCATGTTCTTAAGCACCTTGTACACAACTTTTAAGCACATGCAGGGGTGCCAATTCAACCACTTCCCTGGGCAGCCTGTTCCAATGCCTGATGACCCTTTCAATGAAGAAGCTTTTCCTAATGTCCAAACTAAACCTGACCTGGCACAACTTGAGGAAGCACTGATAGTTCTGGCACTTAGAGGTTGGTCCAGAGCCCTCCATAGAGGACTCATTTTCATTTTTTAGTGCTAACTTAAGGAGTTCTGACACTGCAGAAAGTTATTAAGATTTTATTAATTGTTACTGTTGCACAAAGAAGTATCTGTGTTGTTAATACCATTGTAACTGCTATTGGTGCTGTTGTGCAATCTATTTTCAAAGGAGGTCTGGCAGGATGAGCACTGTCATTTCTGATTTGTTGCTGCCTAGGGCAGAGTGTGATTATAACAACTACTTCTATCTTTCTGGCTTCCAAAAGGTAAGACTCATATTTGCATATTTACAAAGTGTGAAAAAGATCTCATTTTGCATGTGCTTTACTGGACTGTGGTGATGGCAACGGGAGTTGTTCATCAACAGTGCTTAACAGCCTTAAGTGCAAAATCTCTCTGTTCCCTAGCAAGGACAGGGCATGTGTGTGACTGGCAGGCACAAGGACTTGCCAGTCATGAAGACAGTGGCTAAAGCAAACTTTTTCCATTGCTAGGCATAGTCTTGTCTTCAGGTTTGCGTGGAGCATTGGCCACAGAGGAAAGGCTTTTGTGAAAGCCTAAAGCGCTGCTGGTGAATCTGTGGGCCTGAACAGGGTTTTGTTTAGAGCCTACAAGCAGAAAGGAGGTCGTGCAGCAGCAGGGCTTTTATTCTCACTACTCTGAAAACAAGACACAATGAATTACTTCCGTTTCAGTTATACTGCTGGTGTTGTGACAGCTAAGGTTGTTTCTGAAGCTGTCTAGGTAGAAGTATGTGCTTGCCATGTGCTAAGATTAGTGAAATACTAATCTTAAATAATCTTAAACATAGAGAACCAGAAGACAGTCTAAGTTTCTACTTGTCTACCAAACAAAGGCCAGTTTTAGTTTTGGAAGTCCAGTGCCTTTCCTGGTACACATCTGTATACTAGTAGATTACTGGCATAAAAGTGTTTCTGTTAGACTTATGGGTCAATATGATCAAAAATGGAGATATTCTTTACACCAGTGTATGTAAATTCAGGCTCTGGCATGCATATTTAAATTTTGGGAATTTTTCTTATTTCGTTGGAAATAAAAGGAAATTCTCAAGCACCATGCAAAAAACAACAGAAGTGTTTCTTCCTGAAGGGAAAAAGTTGATTTACTAGACCTGAATTCTTTGTCTTTCTGTGCCAGTGACTCACTGGGCACATTTTTGTTGTTTGTAGCAGCACAGTAAATATCTGTACAAGGTCTTCCAGCTTTAGGACAGAAAGGGTACGCCATCACATAGGAATAGTCCTAATCAGGTCAGTGAACCTCCTTTAGAGGAGGTGAGTTTTATCTGTGTCTGAGTGTTTGTAGGAACACAGATTTAAGACATAGGATAAAAAGTTTTGGAGTGATGACTGCATTGACTGCACTACAGGGAGAAATAATTTCCCTGTAAGCTTCTAACTGCTTCACTTTTCTATCTTCATTGCGACATTTCAAGGCCAGTTGCTCCTGTACCACTGCAATTACTTGCACATAAGCCTAGCTGCCCTTGAGTCAGACAGATTAATTTTGTGCCACAATATTTTAAAACAATGAATGTAAGACAATTAGGCAGAAGACTGTTAATCAATCATGGAACCACACAAATTAGACCAGGAAAAAGGCATATTATCAAGTCATTTGCTTCGTCCCAGTGCCAAATGATTGTTTTCTAGGGTACGTACTTGAACTCCTTGTCAAATGGCATCAGCTATACAACAAACCCCAAAACACAGCTGTTTCATATTTCCATGAACATCACTACTCAGGAAGATTTTCTGACAATCTGTTCTAAAAGTAATTTGACTGGTATCAGTCATCCTGATTCTTATTCTCATAATTAAGGAAAATAATTCCCTGTCTTTTTCTTCAGTCTTTTCCATACTGTATTAGAATTGTCCCCTTCTGCTGTAACTTTTCTCTTGTGCAAAACAGTATTTATAGTCCTGTAGAAACTGAACACACATGTGGAGACTCAGTCGTTTTCCTTCTGGTTGCCAAATACCACTACTGGGAAGCTGTGACAGGAAGAAGGTAGACATCAAATTACAGCAGTAAAGAAGTCTCCTTCAGTTAGTGCTTCAGTGTGAAGCACTTGGTCAGTGATAGTGTGGCAGAGTTTTTAGTATAGCAGTTATGGTAATACACATTTATTTGTCTTTAAAAGAGTGGATAGGACAGTATTTACTCACAAAAGATATCTGAAACATCACTGGAAGCAAGTACATTCAGACAGTAAAATGTCAAGGTGTTGGATCACTGCATAGTGAAAATCTAAATGCAAACCCATTCATTCCCTCTGAGCTAAAACTTGCAGCTCCAACATGAAGAATGGTCTGGGGTTATCAGTCCTTTGCAATACTCTGTCAGTTTTAGTCTTCTTCTTTTTCTCTATGTCTGTCACTAGCAGCTGACAACTTGTCTTCCCACTGTGCAGATCCACACCTGGCAAAGCAGTGTCACCTCTCAGTCACTGCTTTAAAAATTGTAACTTCATATAGCAGGAGACTTCAAAGCAGCAAGTGCAGTGAGTTTCATACATTCAGATGTGTGATGAATTTTTATGGGTGAAAGAGAAGAAGCAACAGAAGTAAAAAGGGAAGTAGGAAAGTGTAAAATAAATTGTGATGATCAAAGAGCAGAGGACTCTTGGATAGTAAAGGATTAAATCTCCAACTCATTTTCTCCATTCTGTTTATATAGAAGCCAAGGGAATGGCTGATATTTTACTGCAACAGCAGCTGATGCTCCAAATAAGAGTTGGGAAGGGTAATCAGACACTCCCTTCTTGAAAAATAATTTTAGACATCATTAGGCTGACACAGTTGTCTCAGAGGTTCACAAAGAAATCAGGTTGACAGCCAGTGAGTCCCCAGCCCTTCTCTCAAAATATCAAACCTGCCTGTTTTCTTCTGTAGCTCCCACCACATCTGCTTTTCAAGACAGTCAATCACCTTTCATGGATTCTGAGGTTTCCCAATCTGCTGACTTGCAAAATCTGTATTTCATTGTCTCTCCTGTAAAGAGACCTCTCACTCCTGCCAATAGCCCCTGCATCCTATTGCACCTGAGCTTACTCATTGTACTTCACACAGAGGTGGGATGCCTTGACGAGATAATCCTGGCATCCTGTATCCTAATTTTGAGATTGCCAGGAACCAGGGTACTCAGAGCCTCCCACAACAGCAGCTTTTCCTGACTTACACTATGGTTTTAACAGTAACTTATTTTCTTCTGTTTGAGAAAGAATGAAATATAGAGTCTGGCAGACCATGCTAGAGAAATTGCTGACCTTGAGGTTTAGTGCAAGCTCACATACTTTGTTCACCTACTCCACTGAGATCAGCTATGGTTGCACTCTATCCTTCTGATTTCTTTTAATACTCTTAACACTAACAGTCAGTTGGATTCTGCTTCCATGGTCATCACTGTTTACCCGTACACACAATCAGCCCACTGCTGTAAGTGAATGACACTTGAAGACAGGTAAATGCATAGAGAAAGCAGCATTAATTGTGACATCCTTCACTGTGAAACTCTAAAAGTGGGAAAATATATTCAAGAAGAAATATCCTGTGAAGAGTTTTAACCAACAAAAATCGCTGAATGAGAGGATGAGAAAATAACAACAGTATCTGTACTTTTGATCAAAGTTAATATTTTAACAGTGAAAGGGCAGAAGACAAAACTTGCCTGACACCTCTGATACAAGACGCAGGATTTTTTTTCCAGAACTCACTGTGAGTAGGAATTATGTAAATACTTTCCTTCTCCACTTTTTTTGATGTAATTATTTTTCCAGTTAATAAGACGCTTAGGGCTGAACCTCCTTCTTTTGAACTTGATACAGCTAACAGATTAAGATAATTTCCCCTGACAATTCAGGCCCTAGCTATGACTCACTCTTTCTGATGAAAATGTGTCACTCTGTGTTATCCTAGGCCCTGACAGTTTCTTCAGTAACTTTTTCACTTGGAATTAGAATTTCTTAATGTGTGTGTTGGCCAATCCGTAAATATTAAACACTAAACCAAAAAATGGTTGACCTGTCTCTTCTCGGGCACTGAACACTTTGGAGATACAGTTTCATGACAAATAAAGCATAACACCACTGAGATGAAACAGTCTCTCAGACATGGACTTAGATGCACGTAATTAATCTCACGTATTTCACACCAGCCTGAAAATCTGTCATTCTTTCCATAGGAAGAGACCAGTTTCCACTGGATCAGAACATACTGTTTAAAGGTCTATGTATTCATTCTCATGTATTTAAATATTTTACGGTAGGTTTTGTTTTATTATTTCTCATTATTTTCCTCATAACAGAATCACAGAACATCAGGGATTGGAAGGGACCTCGAAAGATCATCTAGTCCAATCCCGCTTGACACAGCAGGATCACCTACACCACGTCACACAGGAACACATTCAGACAGGCCTTGAACATCTCCAGTAAAGGAGACTCCACAACCACCCTGGGCAACCTGTTCCAATCCTCTGTCACCCACACTGTGAAGAAGTTCCTTCTGATATTTATATGGAACCTCCTATGTTCCAGCTTACACCCACTGCCCCTTGTCATATCACTAGATGACATTGAGAAGAGCCTGGCTCCGTCCTCCTCACACCCACTCTTCGATGCTGTAGGCCCTCTTGGCCACAAGGGCACCCTGCTGGCTCATGGTCATCCTGCCATCCACCAGAACCCCCAGATCTCTTTCCCCTGCACTGCTCTCCAGCAGCTCAGTCCCCAACCTATACTTGTACATGGGTTTGTTCTTGCCCAGATGCAAGACTCTACACTTGCTCTTGTTATATTTCATTAAATTTGTCCCTGCCCAGCTCTCCAGCCTGTCCAGGTTCACTGAATGACAGCACAGCTTCCTGGTGTGTTGGTGACACCACCCAGCTATATGTCATTAACAAACTTGCTGACAGTGCTCTCTAATCACTCAACAAAGTCTATAAATGCCAGAATATATTCTCTGTTTTAAAAAAGAACTAGTTTTAAGAACTTACAAAGTAGATTCCCAGGTAACAGCAGGGCCCAAGGATCAGATGGACTATGGATGTCTGTGCAATATTTCCTCTGTTTGTTTCTAGCTAAGAAATTAGTGATGAAATGTTATTTGGTGTAAGGTTTTTGTGCAGTTTGTCAAGATGGAGGAAGAAATAGTTTGCTGCTCTTCTCAAACTATGTTTATGTTTGTTGCTAAGAGCTTATAACATATCATCTCACAAATAGGAACTTAATAGATTAAATGTACTTTCCAAAAAGGGACTTCAGAAAACAGAGAGAGCGTCTGTAACAATGTTAGAGAAAACAGATGTAATGAGAATACCATTAAAAAAACCCACCTCAAAGCCTCAATTCAGCCAGCAATTACCAATACTAGTTTGGAGGCACGAACAACTACTACAAGTCAGCATGCCACACTGTGGATCTTTTCCATGTATCTGCTAGATGACCAGTGGAAAACACTAGCAGTACTGCTGTAGTGCAAAGCATGTGGCTTCTCTCAAAATTTATGATGCTCTGGCTGGTGTTAGAATAAAAGTTCAATATCTGAGAAGTACACTCAAATTGCTGAAAAGTGCCCAGGGCACCATGATGGTTCTGAACAGTCTTTGCAACAACCGCACCGTTCTCTTGACAAATCTTATTGCCCTTCTTTGGATCCACTCCAGCACCTCAATCTTGCAAACAGTGATAATTAGGGACACTATCCTGACAAAGTAGCAGATGGACTTTTGCATTAATCAGATTCCTCTAAAACAAGTCTCTGACCTTGCCTCAAAGCAATACCAGTTGAAAGAACCTCCAGTGACATAAGTGAAATTATAAAAAAAATTACAAATATCACAGGAATTGGAAATCGGAAAGTGTAGTCCCTGTTTTTCACAACAGAAGAAAGGGCATCAGGTGAAATGATCAGACAACTGGTAGAAGGCAAAAGCTTTATCTCTTGAAACATTACTGAGTTACAGAGTTCACTGCACTGGGATGATGAGGGGTCCCAAAATGGGCACAGATTTAAGGAGGAATTAGATCATGGAGGAGAGGTCTAATTGTGGCTATTAAACTCTACCATTTGCTACAGCCTTTGTCTCTGGTAAATTAGCCTCCAGTTCACAGGTTACAGTAGGAGAAGTGCCACCTATTTTGCGTTACTCTTATTCTAGGCCTCTGCTTTTGCCCACTGTTGTCCAAGACTGAGCTAAAAGGACTTTCACACTCACTCAGGACAGCAGGTTTTATGTTTTTGTTCTGGATTTACAACTGAGGCTGGAACCTGGTCATTTTTCACCCTGTTCGTTTAGCTCTTATACTGCATTTAAGGCTGTGGGGGCAGGAAAAGACAAACAGCACAGCAAAGTCTGTCTGCCTGTTTGTCTGTTGAACTCATTTACACTAATTGCTTCAATGTCCTAACCAATTTGTTTTTAATTTATAAAATGTGCTTAGTCCTGGCTCCCAACGCTTGCACAACCGTGGGCTGGGGGAAATGAACCTCACTGAAGTCTGTACCATGCTGAGATAGGTACACCATGAAAGCCTCCGCAGAGAAAAGAAACAGCTCTGCAGAAGCTTTAAAAACATTGCCCTTTCCTTTCAGCACAAAAAAATTAAACTAGATCTTGTTATTGCCAAAAAAACAGGCAAGTTGCAATTATAAGAGGTTCAAAACTTGGATGCTTTGCTTCTGGGTTAAAGCATTGTAAGTATATTCTAAAATTACATGCATTAATGTATACAGAAATAGACAAAGGAGCAAACACAAAACAAAGAGGAACTTGGTGGGGCAAGCAGCTGCTGAAAGGAAATGGCAGCTCTCAGGCACAAATGTAGTTTGGGAGAGGCAGCTTTGGAACAGCTGAGGCTCAGGCTATAATCAGCTAGAGTGGAGAACTAAGAAAAAAAGACAAACCAAAATCTAAGAGTCTGGGAAGCCAATACATAATCAGCAAGGATAGTCAATGGACAGGTGCCATCTTAGTGTAATACCATTGATCAGGGCAGTGAGACTATCCATATGCTCATTAGAGATACTCTGCATATTTTTCTTAAGGTATAGCCCACTCTGTGTTCTCTTTTTGTTATGTAATTTTGTATGCTGAAGCTTAAAAGGCAAACTTTAAAATGTGCCACGAGTATGAACTATTCAACAGCTTCTAACTACTTTCCTGAACCTTTGTGAAAAAAATATATACCCAGCTCTCTCACAGCTTCTAACTACTTACCTAATTCTTTGTGGAAAAAAAAATATACGCAGCAATAAAAGACTTAATCTTTTCCATTTATGTAAATTATAGAAATTGCAATATCTGATAAAGACAAAAAAGAAAAGTATTCCTTAAAATTTTTGCTCATGATTTCTCCTTCATTCAGTAAGGTCCAACTAAAATAATATAAAGTGGGGGTTTAGGGAGACCTAGTTGTGTTAGCAGTTCTATTTGTTCTTTGACATATAATTCATAGTCTTAGTTTGTGAATCTGTAGTTTCCCCAATGTTTAATTGCAATAATAATGTTTGCTGTTCTCTGTAAAAACTATGTGTTCTCAAGTACAAAGTTTATCTCTATAAGCCAAATATACATCCTATGCACCATTATAGAAATCCAATCTATTACTTTGCTTTCTAATGTAAAGCCATGCTTGAATATAATTTAAGGCTCTGGAAGACTTTCTGATGTTCCTCCTCTAAATTAAGCTTGGATCCTACGTAATTCTAATTTATCCACATTTTCAGAATCATTTCCCGGTTTTTCCTTCTTTCATTCTTCCTATATAAGCAATTAAATTGCTATTAGACTCAATTACAAATGTCTCCAGGATTCCTGAAATAACTTTTCTAAATGAATGAATTTCCCAAGGGTGGGTGGAACCGAAACTTCACCTTGCTGCTTTCCATGGGAGGTCACTTTTCCAAGGTTTCAATGGCATCTGGACCAATGACTACTCAATTTTACATTCACTACATGTGTTTTTAAAAGCATCTTTCATACTTATCAGTAACACAGTGGTAGATCAATAGTAATGCCTTTTAAAGCTCTCAGTCTAGCTCAGGCTGGCTGGCATGAGTCATAGCTCATAGAAGCTGAAGTTCTGGAAATGGAGCCAGTGACATTTTGCAAGCAAAGCTCTGCAACTTTTCCAGGTGTGCTTGCACACAGGATGGTCTCAGTTGCTTTTAACTGTGAGGGTTAAGAATGTTGTTCAAGTAGACTATTAAGGTTGCTGGAAAAGCAGTAAGCAAGTGCCATGCTCAGCACATGAAGAATTGGAAAAAATTTGACAGGAGTTTAACATAGAGAGTCCAATGAATGGAACTAGTTGTCAGGTTAAAAATTTGAGTAGTAAATACTCGATAGAGATCAAATCACTCACAAACAGTGTAGAAGCTGAAAATTACTTACCTACGTGTATTACCAGTGAATTATCAAGTGCAGCATGTAAATGAAGCACATAGTTAAGACCAGCATATAAATGAAGAATGGCAGATTTTTGTAAATGTGACCAGACAGAGTATTCCTAAAGTTTTCTTTAATATCCTTTCCAGAGAAAGAGAGTGGAGGATAGCTTTCATAAGTTTCCACCTCCGTAATTCCTGTTACATGTCTTTAAGTATCTTTAAGTAATATAACAGCAACCTTACACCAAATAACACATTTGTTAGAGAAATCCAATATATGTAAAAGTTTGTGCCAGACCATCTTTAGAATATATTTGATGACTGTAGCTGCAACTGACTTTCTATCTTTAGCAAGAATGCTGCATCAATAATAAGACTTTTGTATGGATTAAATATTTGGGCAGCCACCCAAGAGATCACTTCTTTCAAGGTCCCTTCCAATCCCTAATATTCTGTGATTCAGTGATTCTATGATTTAGATTCTGTACTTTCACTTTTAGGAACTTTAGTTATGTATATTTTTTTTTTCACCCCCTAGTGCTGAAAACAAAGAGGAACAAGGAAAAACAATATTGAAACAGTCCAAGAGGTAGTTCCTCAAATATGGGATAACTGTGTTAGATCTGATGTTACAAGAACATCTTCACCTATATTAACTCCACATTAGTAAAAACAAAAGCAGATGCATTTGTGGTTTTTAAGCTTTTTTGAGAAACTGTAGGCTCACGTGCTAATGCAGTAATACAAGCAGTAATACAATTTAGAAGTGATCAACTAAGATGCTTTAAAAACCCATAAAATCAGGGCATAATATATGACAGCTGAATGTTCATTGTGCAGTGTTGATATCACAGCTCAAGTTGTGACCTATATTGAAAAATGTTAATGAACACCATGATCATTACTGGTGAATTCTGAGCCACGTAAAACAGTCTGAAAATACAAACAAGGGTTCAATTAGGTTTTTTCCTAGTGCTTTAGAATCCCATACTAATCCTATACTCCTGAAGTAAAGCCGTTCTTAGCCTGAAAAATTCACAGGTGCTTAAATACATCACTTGTAGTTTTTCAGAAACGGGGGAGATATGTACTAATCTTTCATGCCACTGCCATCCTGATTAGGCAAGGAGTGAGCTAACCCAGTAAGTCTCTGGAAGGGAAGCTGGTAATAATGGAGACTTTCTCAGGAATTCTTAGTGGCTTCCTCACTCTCTGGTCGATACTTGACTTCAGCAGATCACTTTGAGGGGTTGCTGCAGTCAGTGGAGAAAAGGAGTTACGTAGGTTATGTGTGTCTTCAGCGAGCTTATCTCATTCCATTAAATTTCTTGAAAACTTGGACTTCAGAAGGATTCGTTTGCGAGTACCCAAAATTGAGGTACTGGATCCCTATCATAAAAAGGGTACTATTAGTCAGAAAGAAAGCTGTCATTCCTCCCCTTCCCCCAAGAAAATAACTTTCATATGTGTAAACTTTTTTTCTACTTTCCCTCATGCAGATGTTTCTGTTTGCTGTGAAACTTTAGTCAGCTAAGACGGTGCTTCTCTGACAAAGACATAAAAATAAAACCACACTGAATTGAGGGGAATCAAATGTACTAATTTAATTGCTTGTTTGTTCCTTCCCAACTAGCTGTATACAGATTATTAGTTAGACTATAAATGTCATCATTGTCAGTCATTGCTTAACTTGAGTATTGTTAATTGCAGCCTAGTGCTACAGGATGCACGAGACCAGATTAATCTACCTGGATAATTTCTGATCTAGTTATTTGGATTTCTTTAACCCATTGAAAAAAAAACAAACAACAAAACATGCACTTCCAGACCTGAATTAGTCTAACAGAGACATCTTACATAGGTCGGATGACTCACTGTTTAAAAGCACCTATTTCCCTCTGTTAAACCTAAAGTCACTCGTTCCAATGTAGATACCTAGACTGTAGATGGTGAAAGTCAGAGATGTGTGAACCAGGCTCTATTCAGTCACAGGCCACAAACATTTGGAGGCATTTGTCTTCCAAAATTGAGTATTAATCTAATTTCAGCAATACTTTCTTCCTAACAAGTGCCAAACTGTATTTCTATATGCTTGATTATTTTTAAAATTCTTTTATGAACACATTGGAACACAAGTCAGGAGACAGGAACCCTTTGCCTACAAGTTACACTTATCTGGAAGGCAGATGTGACCCTGAGTATGAGCCCGAGAGGAGAGCTGCCAGCCCTTGCCATTCTTTGCCTTTTGTAGTATCCAAGAGACTGGCTGGGAGAAGTTTGTTTAGAACCCTGCAGTGTAAGGTGTATCCTGTGCCTGACTCAGACAATCTCATGTGTTTCTTTTGCTGCTACAAAATTAGTGGACAGGTGCTTCAGAGTCCATCCCAAGGTTGCTTGCTGCGAGAGGATGTGAACTGCCTCCAATTAAGTGCAAGGAAGACAACAAGGCCAAGTCAGTAACAATTCTGATTCAGGCACCTCCTCAGACCAGTGAGATTAGTTAAATCTAGTCATAGCTCCCTTGACTGTTTTTGGGTGCCCCATAAAAAGACTCAGGTTACACTGCTCAGGAAGGGATGGACAAACCTTTTGCAAAAGGGTGCCTCTAAGTATGTGAACTCCATGAATACTCTAACTTCAATATCAGCTGTAGTATGACTACAGTTAGATAATTCCAGATAGCTGCTTCTTTGGTCTGGTTCCTATATGGACTATTTCTCAGTCACATGGTCACAGAATCATCATCAAGTCTCACAGGAACATATCCAGGTGGGTTTTAAACACCTCCATAGGAGACTCCACAACCTCTGTCAGCAGCCCTTTCCAGTGCTTCATCACCTTCATGGTGAAGAAGTTCTTCTTCATATTTATGTGCAACCTCCTATATTCCAGCTGACACCCATTGCCCCTTGTACTACAATTAGAGCACACCGAAAGGAGCCTGGCTCCATCCTCCTGACATTCGGCCTTTCCATACTTATAAGTACTAATGAGGTCTCCTCTCAGTCTCCTCTTCTCCAGGCTAAAGAGACTCAGCTTCCTCAGCCTTTCCTCATCAGGGAGATGTTCCAATCCTTTCATCATATTTCTGGCTCTGTGCAGGACTCTTTCCAGCACTGCCATATCCTTCTTGAACTGAGAGGCCCAGAACTGGACACAATACTCCAGATGTTGTCTCACCAGGTCAGAGTATATGGGAAGGAGAACCTCTCTCGATCTGCTAACCACCTCCACTCTGATCCACCCTTCAATGCTGTTGGCTTTCTTGGCCACAAGGGCACCCTGCTGGCTCATGGTCATCCTGTTGTCCACCAGGACCCCCAGGTCCCTTTCTCCTACACTGCTCTCCAACAGCTAAGTCCCCAGCCTATACTGGTACCTGGGGTTATTCTTGCCGAGATTCAAGACTCTACACTTACCCTTGTTCATTAAATTTGTCCCTGCCCAGCTCTCCAGTCTGTCCAGGTCCTGCTGAACGGCACCACAGTCTGCTGGAGTATTGGCCATTCCTCCCAGTTTTGTGTCATCAACAAACTTGCTGACAGTGCTCTCTAGTCACTCATCCAAGACATTAATGAATAGACTGAACAGAACCGGTCCCAGTACCAATTCTTGGGGGACTCCACAAGATACAGGCCTTCAGCTAGACTCTGTCCCATTGGGCAATACTCTCTTGCTTCTATCCTGCAGCCAGTTCATGATTCACCTCANTTTCATCATATTTCTGGCTCTGTGCAGGACTCTTTCCAGCACTGCCATATCCTTCTTGAACTGAGAGGCCCAGAACTGGACACAATACTCCAGATGTTGTCTCACCAGGTCAGAGTATATGGGAAGGAGAACCTCTCTCGATCTGCTAACCACCTCCACTCTGATCCACCCTTCAATGCTGTTGGCTTTCTTGGCCACAAGGGCACCCTGCTGGCTCATGGTCATCCTGTTGTCCACCAGGACCCCCAGGTCCCTTTCTCCTACACTGCTCTCCAACAGCTAAGTCCCCAGCCTATACTGGTACCTGGGGTTATTCTTGCCGAGATTCAAGACTCTACACTTACCCTTGTTCATTAAATTTGTCCCTGCCCAGCTCTCCAGTCTGTCCAGGTCCTGCTGAACGGCACCACAGTCTGCTGGAGTATTGGCCATTCCTCCCAGTTTTGTGTCATCAACAAACTTGCTGACAGTGCTCTCTAGTCACTCATCCAAGACATTAATGAATAGACTGAACAGAACCGGTCCCAGTACCAATTCTTGGGGGACTCCACAAGATACAGGCCTTCAGCTAGACTCTGTCCCATTGGGCAATACTCTCTTGCTTCTATCCTGCAGCCAGTTCATGATTCACCTCACTATCCCATTGTCCAGACCACACTGCCTCAGTTTAGCTACGAGGATGCTGTGGGAGAACGTGTCAAATGTGGTCAGGATAAACCACACCCTCTGCTTTGCCCTCATAAAAGTTTATCAGGTTGACCCCTTCATCTTGGGCTCAGAGGCACAGAATAAATCTTAAGGGGTGTCAATAAGCCATTTTCTTGTGGATTTCTTTGGAAAGGACACTTTCTTGGGTACATTTTAATCTGATCCCCTTAGGTTTCTGTATGTATTTATCACACTAATTTTAATTATGCATTTAAGAAGTATGTTGAAGCATATTAAGTAGTAGTTACTTATTTTCTTTTTTATTCAGTTTTATTTTCTCTTAATTCTGATAATTATTGAACGACAGCTGCTTAATGTTAACAGCAAAGTCAAGAAATACCTTGTGCCTGTATAGCTGTTCTTCTGACAGCTTCTTCACAGGATGGTAAAGAGAAATTTTCTTGCTTCTGCTTCCAGATCTCCCTAGAGGGTCTAAAAGTGAAAGGTTTCAAACACCTCTAATAGAAGTCAATGTGAGTGGGAGGTTCTATGTTCATTCTCTGTTCAGTACGAAATATAAGCAAAGTTTTTCATTTTCCTCGTGACTGATTGGTGTCTTGCTAAATTGCTGTCCAAGGGCAAATTCTTATTGTCATCCAGACCTGTGAGGTTACTAAGCACACACAAGGATAAAGATATGTTTTGATTACTCAATACTTGTTTTACAAAGTCTGCTGAGAACAATATTGCGTCACACAGGCTACTTTTGCAATACAGGGTAGATACCTAAAATCCCAAATTACACAGGTTTCAGCCATAAGTGTGTGTTTTGGAATAACTCAGTTGTAGAAAAATGGAAAACTCCAGAATGCTCAGCATAAAAAATGGAGAGGTTAATTAAGGCTGTATAAAGGTCAGCAAAATGTTAAATCATTTAAGGAGTGGGATAACAGTTAGTTTAAATGCATTGAGTTTCCTGGAAAGTTTGCATAAGGTAATATCTCCATTTTAGGTCATACCCACTCTACTGACTCATTAGGGTAATTCCAGAGCTTACAGTCAGGACAAGGGGCATTTTCAGATGTTGTCAATGTATTTTAGACAAACTCATTGACCAATATGAAGTGAACAAAACTTGACTACAAAATGTTTGAAAAATAACGGTCAGGAATTTTTTGTTTCTTAGGAATTGGTTCAGCTCATGTGCTCAGTTTGTATAGGCGAACAGTATTCTCTCTGAGTTCTGTCTCGTGCCCTTTGCCCCTTCTCCTGCTAGTGGACACAATTGAAAATAGTTTGGTTCCATCCTGCCTGTAGCCATGAATATAGCCTCCTCTCAGAATTCTCTTCTAAACAGCCCCACTTATCTCAAACTCTCCTCACAAGAGAGATGGGCTCCAGGCTTCCAATCACCTCTGTTGCCCACTCAAGGACTCTATGAAGTAGTTCTCTGTCTTGAACTAGGGAATCCAGAACTGAACGCATTATTACAGATATGGACTCACCAGAGAAGAGTAGAGGGACAGGATGATTTCTCCAGACCCTACTGGTCGCACACTTCTTAATGAACCCTAGAATACTACCAGCCTCCTTGACAACAAGGGCACACTGTCAGCTCATGGTCAGCTTACTGTTTCTCAGAGCTCCAAGATCTTTCTCTTCAAGGTTACCCTTCAACAGGTCTACCCCTAACCTATACTGATGTATGGGGTTGTTCCTTTGCAGGAGCAGAAGTCTATACTTATCCTTGTTGAATCCTATTAGGTTCCTCTTTGCCCAACTCTCCAGTCTGTGTAGATCATGATGGATAGCATTGTGGCACTGTGATATACCAGCCACTCCTCTCAGCTTTGTATCACCAGCAAATGTACTGAGGGTACACTCTGTCCCCTTGTCCAGGTAACTGAAAAAGACATTGAACAAGACCAGACCTAGTACTGATCCAGTATTTGAAGACAGGAGTGACATTGGCCTTCCTCCAGTCCTCAGACACCAATCCTGTTCTCTACAACGTTTCAAAGATGATGAAAAATGGCCTGGCAATAACATCTGCCAGCTCTCTCAGCAGTTGTGTTCAGTGCCATTGATTTATGGATGTCCATTTTGGCTAAGTTATCTGTAACCTGGTCCTTCTTTACTAAGAGAAAGTCATCTTCTCTCAAAAACATATCCCTCACCTGCAGGGTCTGGGGGGTTCACAAGGACTGGCTTTAATAGCAAAGACCAAAGCAAAGAAGGCATTCAATTACTGCCTTTTTAAAATCTTACACCACTAGGATGCCCATGTCATTCTTCACTGGGCCCACATTTTCCCTTGTCTTTCTTTTTCTATTGATACACTGAAATGAGCTCTTCTTATTAACTTTGGTAGCCCTAGATATATCTGATTCGAGGTGGGACTTAGTTCTTCTCATTGTATCCCTGCATTGTCTGACTACATTCCTATATTCCTCCCAAGTGGCCAGTCTTGTTTTCCACATTGTGTAAATGTTTTTTGTCTCTTCTGAGTTTATCCAGATCCTTCCTCATTAGTGCAGGCCTCTGCTTCCTCTGCCTGCTTGCTTATTCATAGGGATGCAGCAATCTTGAGCTTGTAGGAAGTAGTGTTTGAATGCAGACCGGCTCTCGTGAACACCCCTATCCTCTAGAGCCCTGGTCCATGGTATTCTGGCAAATAGTCCTTTAAAGAGTCAGGTTATAAATTATGTTAGAAGACCAAATTCAGTGGAATTCTTACTTCAATGTCCAAATTTTCATTCATTTTTGTCAATCAGCCAAGTGAAACCTTCTGTTTTCACAAACTTCCTCAGAAGAGCAAACTGAGCAAGCACTTTATTTGTGCATATAGACAGGTAGGCAGTCAGGCTTTAAACTAAATTTCACGTGAAACACCATTCTTGTATCCTGATGAGAAACGCCATGGATTAAAAAGGAGAGACTAAGAAAACAGCCTTGTCTGTGACTCTTAACTGGGGAATTAAAGTCTTTTAGCAATTGAGAATTAATATATACTCGCAAATTATCAATTAAAATCAAAAACATGTGACTCTAATATAGAGTTACTAGTTACTTAGGGTGTAACTGTCCATTTTGGAAAGAAGGAAATTATCTCAAAAAAAAAAGAAGAGGAAATTAACATTCCTTAAATCAATTAATTTAATTGCTGTAGCTGTGTTTTTGCTTCCTGTGATAGCATTTTTGTACCATATTTTCCAAAGCAACAAAACAGACACAGTTGAAATTTTAAAGAAATTTCTCCTTTAAAGAAAATTACTTTCAATAAAATGCCGTCTATAATGGCTGCAGTCATGCAATCATGAAACACAAAATAGTGCTACTTAACTTTTTTGCAAGTCAGCTTTTCATTTTTTATTACCTGAATATGGGAGAAGGAAAAATCATGTTTTAAAATATATGTCAGGAACACATCCAGGCGGGTCTTAAATATGAAAGTCTGAAGGAAGTCATCAAACTAAGAAAATATCAAAACCAAACCTCACCACCCTGACTCCAACAAAGCACTCTTATAATTACTCCCACAACATGGAGGAGAATAGCCATTTGAATTATTGGAATGCATCTAGTACAACATCCCACACAGCATTTGTGAAGTGCTTAGAGAATGAAACATGCAGCACTGCTTAGTGACCAGCCACAACCAGCAGGAAAAAGAGCAGAACAGAACTCTTCATGATTTATCAGACAGTTTAACTCTGGGGTAGATTTAAATCTAGATGCTGGAAAAGTGTAATGAAGAAAGTCGAAAATATTGATGCCACCTATTGGTGAGAATTGAGATTTGGAAATTATTCAAGCTAACATGCATAAATCCAAAGAAAGGAGAAAATAACCTGGTCTTGTTTTACTTCACATGTAAGGAATTTTGAATGCAGTATCTAGATTGAATTCTTTACTTCGGCTTCTGTTCTGCAGAGGCTTACGTACATGTTTTACAACAAATTGCAGACAATCTCTACTTGCACATAAGAAGAGGTCTTAGGTTCTGTTTTGCTTGAGTTTGCTTCCAGTAAAAGTTACTTGAAACACTCAGCACATTAGAAAATGTTGAATAAGAAGTAGTAGTGTGTTGAATGGTAGACTCAAAGTAGTGTTGAATAGTAGACTCAACGTTTGTGGCTTTATCAACCAAATTTCATTAGATAGTCTATTCCTTGCAGAAATCCTGGAGGTCATATGTTTGGCATACTGTGTTGATGATGTTGTTATTCACTAGTCTGAAAAGAAGAATCTGTTTGACCCTACACACCTCATTTACCATGTATCTTGGTGAGATATACTGACTTAGAGCAAAACCAATCCTTAGTACTGCATGTAAGTGACCTTTACTGTGTTATGGCAGTGCACCAAGTTCCAATTTAGTTAGCCATGGTTCCTGCCTCAATCTGTTAATAGCCCTGGAGTTTCAGGGACACATTCAAGGCACATACTGCTGTTCCTCAATGTTTTCTCTTTGAGTCTGTTTCTGCAGATGCTTAAGACAGAAGGGTGTTTATAGATTGAGATCTTGGCTCTAACTAGGGCTGAAGACAATTTTTATACACATCTGCAGACACTACTAAAAGACAGGTGATTTGTACACCTTGTAACCACTGGTTAGTGGTTTTGTGATTCATCAAGGCAAAACTGGCCCCTATAAAGGCTGTCGGTGTAACAGATTGAATTTTTTAATATATATGTCCAGTAATCTTCTAGCATCTGCTTTTTTATCAGTGCTATCTGTAGTTCAAAAATTGGAGAAGTGAATAAAAGCTTGTTTCCCAAGTATCAGAAGAACTGGATGGTAACAGAGAGATTTAGGCTGTTCTTTACAGATTTAATTTCAGGGTTATTTTACAGATAATGCTCACACAGTGAGATATTAATTCTTCATGCAGGTCACCTTTGTTGCTGGCAGATATATATTATGTATGTATAAATCATGCTTGAATATAGCTGAATGAGACCAGAGTGGAAGACACACTTGTTATAAAAGCACACAGATAAGATTTAACTCTTTCCCATGTCAAATCTGCTATTACCTTCTGTATTGTCACACACTTTTGCATCAGCAAACATTTCTTCCATTCTTTGTCCTTCTCACTTAGACTAAGACTGTCATTTGAACCCACCCCCTAATTCAGTATCACCTTGTTGTACACAAGACTTCTAGTCATAGGCATAATTAAACTGGGTAATAAAGAGGAGATCACGTTATAAAGCTAGCAGTTTACCTTTTGAGGAGATGGATGCTTTGGCTTCCCAGATAGTTCACATTAAGAAAAAGAATAGCGAGATCCAAACAGCAGTGATGTGCTATCTGGGCTGAGGGGATTCTTTCTGCCTCCTAAGATATTATTTTTTGGGAAAAGAAGAAGAAAAGTGATACCTATAACTATTTTCCTAACCTAATGCACAGCACACAGAGGAACAAGTAGCCAGAGCCAGTTCACACATATCAGTCAAACATCGGCTGCCTAAGGCAGCAAAATTTTTAGTGACGTTATTGTGCCATCGACTACGAGCTGTGAGATTGCCCATAAGGTAGTGAAAACTCAGCAACCCCAACAGTGCTAGTAGTGGGGAAATGTGTTGGATCGTTGTTTACCAAAGTAGCAGATCACAGAGTGGGTTTTCTGTACCACAACTGCACATTGTTCCACAAAGGAACTTGGATAGAATTCCAATACTATAGTCATCCTGGCAGCTCCTACGGATACAGAATTCCCAGTGGCACAAAGTCAGAAGGGAGAAAAGGTACATATGTAAAACACTGCTGCTCTGTCCTCTCTCTGAAGCTAACAAAGCCTCAACCAGAAAGGGGTTGCTCAGTTTCATCTCAGTATAGCAAAAAGAGCAGACGAGCTGTTGCAGAGCAAGAAGAGACTAAGATGAACATCTAACCCTGTGAGTGCAGGTTTGGGTGCATGTTTTATTAGTGCTTTATCCAGACTGCCGTAGAGGAAACACTGTGAACACAAACTGCACCTGCTGGAAGGATGTCTCTGTACTCTGAGTCCAGATGGCTGCCAAGTGAACAGCCAGGGAGCTGAGCACTATCAAGGGAATGGGAGGTCATTGTGTTTCTTATTCCCACAGAGTTTCATTGCAGTGCAATATACCAGAGTTCATCTTGGTTAGGGACAATTTTTTTTTTTTTTTCTCTCAGAACCCTGACTTTCTACTTAGTAGTGAAATTAATTTCCCAGTCGGCCCTAAATGACAACTTCAGTGATTTGATCAAGGTCCCACAGAAAATCTGTAGCAAGTGTGAGATTCAAACCCGTCTCTCTCCATTCAAATATTTTTTCCTAATTCTCAGACATCCTTCATCTGCACTGACAAAAGGAAACAGTAAACCTACTTATCCATTTCGAGTATAAGACTTCTTCCTGTAGTGAAAGCTTTTCCATTCACCTGATGCTCTTTCTGCTGACTTCCCTAGAAGAATTTTTCTAGTATAATAAAGCTCACTATTTGGAAAAGTTTTCAGCTTTTAATCTAGAATTTTCTTTTGCTTTTTTTCATCACATTGTACTGACCCATACTAACTTGCCTTTACCTCCTTTCTATTTACTTACTGTCTGATTATTCCTATTTGGGCTAATTTTTATCCAAATTTCGTATTCTCTCTTATCACAGAATTACAGAACATTAGGGATTGGAAAGGACTTTGAAAGATCATCTGGTCCAATAGCCCTGCCACAGCAGAATCATCCAGACCAATTCGCACAGGAACATATCCAGGTGGGTTTTAAACTCCAGAGAAGGTAAGTGTAGAGCCTCGCATCTGGGCAAGAACAACTCCAGGTACCAGTATAGGCTGGGGACTGATCTGTTGGAGAGTAGTGTAGGAAAGAGGGATCTAGGGGTCCTGGTGGACAGCAAGATGACTATGAGCCAGCAATGTGCTCTTGTAGCCAAGAAGGCCAACAGCATCCTGGGGTGGATCAGAAGAGGGGTGGTTAGCAGATCAAGAGAGGTTCTTCTTCCCCTCTACTCTGTCCTGCTGAGACCGCATCTGGAGTATTGTGTCCAGTTGTGGATTCCTCAGTTCAAGAGGGATGTGGAGCTGCTGGAAAGGGTCCNAAACCAGTTTAATGAATTCACATAAAAGCCTATGAAGAAAACTTTGGGTTTAGGGTAGAATAAAGTCACATAGTTGTGAACAGGTAACCTACAACAGAGCACTGACACTATTGCAGAGACCTAATGCTCTTATTTTACCTCTTGTAGAAATGCTTGGACTGCAGTGAATCTTACTTGAGCTGTTTCATTTACATCCTATCTACATTGTTATGCCCAAACCAGCAAGGCACTGTGCATTTTATTTTGCTAGATCTTTCCTGTGATCTCAAAATGTGGTTTCAGATTCTTGCCACTATTTTATTGATTTCAAAACACTCTGTCTTGTTCACCAGTCTTAAGATCTGTATTGAGAAACTATTGACTGGTGTTTCCACACTTCATCAACTTAATCTCATTGATAAATTATTAGTAATGTCTTTAGGTGTCATAACCAAGGTAATCTTTGGAGAATATTAAAATTATTTCTATTTTAAAAATTAAGAAGACACACTGAGAAATTAAGGATCAGACTCACAGAAGTGGTTAGGCACCTTTCAAAATCAAACAGCAGACTCCTGCTCAATCCCATTCCATCTCCAGTGTGGATACAGGTAATGATTAGGCGCATTGGAGGTGCCTGTTTTTCTCCATTAATAGCAATGAAAACATATAAAATTAAATGCTTCAATTAAGGAAAGTAGGATGAGGCTTAGATGTTCAAAGTCATGTAGAAAATATGAGCAGAAAAATTAGTTCTGACCAAGTAACCACAGGATCATGCTTTACCTACTCAGTTTACTTGAGCTGTGATGTTTACACTTAGCAAATGCATATTTGGTAAAGGATATGCTGTCATTCCTTATTCACCAGCAGAAATGTCATGAGATTTCAGTCCCCAAGAGTTTACAATGAACTGTAAAAACAACCCACATCCCCAAACTATCTGCAGTGTAAAGACAGAGCATGTTGTAGAAGACAGCGTCTGGGAGTATGATTTGCAAAAAACGAAAATGCATTCTGAAATAATAGTCAGATTGTTCTTGCTACTGGCTGTAAACAGGAAAGGTATGCAATGTTAAATAGCTAAATAGTTACTCACTTGAATTGTTTATTTGATGCTGGAAACCAGTCAGCTATTTTTAATATAGGCAAGTCCATGTGGCGTGGTTTACTGTGACTGTTGTTTGATGCATTCCAGTGAGTGAACAATGTGATCTGTGAATGGTTTATGGTATCCACAATGCTGCTTACTACCCGCAAAATTCATTTTGTCCACATATCAAAAAATGTTTGAGGCAGTTTAATTAGTATGCTGAAACAGAAGGACAAGATAATTAAAGGATTTACCCATGTTCCCACAGATAGACCACAGGAAAGAAGCTTCACCTCTACCAGTCCAATGTCAAGTCTTTTGAGTGGTGTTCCCCCTTTGCAATGTAGCTATTGCAAATTACAATTTAAATGTTAAATTTAAAATGCATTATTTTGGCACAGTGGAATCTCATTAGACATAGTGAATGCAAACAAGAAACTGGGTAAGGAAAATATTCTTCCCTATGTCTCATTAATCAGTCTGTGAAAAATATTCTGTAAAACATAGAGGAAACTGACAATAATATCTTTGCTACAGATCCAGCTGTCCTTCTATGTTTATGACTCTGGCACAGAAGTCAATGGGAAAACTGCCAAAATAAGAAGCTAGGACTGCAGGATCTAGTCTTTAAGTATAAGTTTAATAATTTTCTTCCATCTGCTACTGATCAGAAATGTAGGCTGAGTGAAGGCTGAAGTGGGGGATATACACACTTTCTGAGGTAATAGGCAACAGACACGCTTTTTGACAGCAAAGGAAAGAGCAATACCTTTCAGTTAAATTACCTGCACGTGATTATGAAGTTATAATATTTTACAGTACAACATCCTTAATAACTCTTTGGGGAAATCCACAAGAAAGGAAGAAGTGAATCACAAAGCTCTTGCTATGGTCAGCAGAGTTCAGGAGACTGCTGCATCCTTGAGACTGCTCCATGAAGATTTACTCTGTGAAGCACTACCAGGATACTTTCCAAAGATGGTGGACATTTTAGTGCATTGAGTTTTTGCAGTATCAAGCAGGCAATGAGAAATATAAAAGGCATTTTATGAACTGTAGGGAAGGCTGAAAGCCACAATAAAAAAAAAAAGAAGAATAAAAATCACACCCTGATTGGTATGAAAGTATGTCATATCCATTTATCCATTCAGAAAAAAAGCTGGTGAAGAAACATTAATACACACTCAAGAATTACAAGCTGAGATGAATCAGAGCATTTCTTGCCTGCAGACAGTGCTGTTATTAAGAATTATTGCTCTGTATTAAAAGCCAAAAAATGTGCTCAACTCTGTATGAGCTGCAAATAAGGACAATCCTTCCTGAGGATTTTTCAGTCTAGGATGCTGTTCCTAAATACTGCTCTTCACAGCCCACTGTGTTGACACGAGGACTGGTTAACTTTCATAGGGCACAGAAGTCTATCCATGGCAAGACTGTCAACACAAGACCATGGGTGACAGGCATGGTAAAAACACAGGTTCTGATGGGACATATTCTGGCCCAATGAATGTCTGTGTTAAAGAGTGAATGAAAGGCACTGCTGGAAGGTTATTCTGCTCTTAAATTGGCTGAATTACTTCCTGGGAGGTCTGCTTAGTTCCAGATGTCTACAGAGGTGTCTGAATATGAGCAAAACTCAACATCAGTGCTGCTGATCCAGATAGGAGAAGCGACAGATTTTCCTTCCATGGACTTATCATAAGGTTAAGACAGTGGTTTTGACTTGAAATCTTGAGTAAGCACAAAAGGTACCCCAGAAAGATTTTATGATAAAAGGATAATCCAATGACAAAGATGAAAGCACAGTTACTGAATACTTTGTGGGACCTTCTTATTCTGCACAAGGTTCCCAGGCAGAGCAGAGCAGAGAAGAGATGATTCAGATTTCAAGAAAAACTTGGAAAAATAACAGAGGAATCATAAAATGCAGAGCTTTATTTTCAGTTTTTGTGAGGCCCCAGTAGGGAAGTTAAAAACCTGCTGAAAGAGCGTCTTATGAAGCATTATTAATAAGTTACGAGTTGAGTCACTGACTACAGCAACTCTTGAAAAGAATTCCTAAAATAAAAATGCATTCATTATTATGTCCCTGCTCATGCTTAATGCATTCTGGTCCTTAGATTTTTTTGGTTTAAACATATTTTATTTATGTTACTTAAATGCAGACAGGCGTTGTGTGTTTTATAAATGGATTAAAAGACTGCACATATATATGAAGTTGACTTGAGAGACAATTCATTGACACAGAAATAATTTGTTTTCAGGACCTCCTACAGTCAGCTTATTTATAACTTGTATTTGTGTACTTAAGTTATGTGAGCATGGTGCTTTGCCAAAAAATTAGTATTCAGCCTTTTCAGTCCCTCATATATAAGCTACTCTTGAGAGTGAAAACTCCCACTTTTAGCAAAAAATTGAATAAATCCAGTGACTTGCATTACCATCTGCTCAATCATCTTTTCTGGATTGTAAAGTGGAAAATGTTGGATTTATAGAAACCACATGCAAAGATTCATATTTAATTCTGACAAGATTTGCTGTCACAGCAGCCTTAAGGCAGATATGCAAGCCACACAAACCTCACTCTCCTTGTATTTCTGGCAACGGTGTATAATTAGAAAGGTGCATCTTTTGTAATAAAGTCTCCTCCTGGTAATGCAAACTAATTAAAGTGGTTTCTTTATTTTCCAGTAGGTTTGTCGAGATAGATAATCTCACCTTAGCAGGATCTAGCATAAGTATTGCCCAAAACACAGGGGGCACAGACAGATTTAGAGCACACAGGTCAAATTTTTGTAGCAACTTGGAAATTTTGTCCAACGATTGATCCAGGCATTCCTATTCACTGTTCTGCTTACTACTTCTGCACCAACATAATTGAAACAACAAACATTTATCTTGGATTGCTGCAAATTTCATGTTGGTTTTGTATTGCAACAGGTCCAGGATACAGTAAAAGCAGGGAGAGAATAAAACAAAGGGAAAACATTGTAAAGAAAGAAAACAATATATGTCACCCAGCTGTATCACATATGGCAGGATTGTCTAAACTTTTCATCTTTTAGCAGCATCTCAACTTAATGTAAAGATCCATACTGTACTGCAGTATTACAACAACTCCTGTTCAGAGCAGCTAAAAACATGCAGTCAAAAAGACACCAGGAAGTTGAACACAATCTCTCAACAAGTGCAGATGCAAAACCACAAGTTTTTTTTTCTGAGGGCCAGATCCTATCTGCTAATGCCCACATCTTTTCTAGCACAGGAGTAAGAAATCTTAAGTGTTGTTGTTTGTTAAAAGACCTCTGGCTGGAGTCCAGCTTGGCTGATGGTAAACATGCTTGCACATATTCATGTTGTCTTTAGGAATAGTTTCACACAAAGAGAAGCTAGAGATAACTCTTGTAGGAAGTCTTCTGCTGCACTTGGTTTCAAAAGGATGCTTCTAGTCCAGCACTGAAATGATTACTATTCTATGTGGATGTTGTCAGAAATTACACAGCACTTCCTCATCAGATATGTTGGCAAAAGCACACGTGGTGATGTCTGCTTGAGTTTAAAGCTAATTGTGTTTTTAAAAAACAGAGGAAAATTGTGTCATCGAATAGACGATTACCAGTATTCCAGACTGAGGCGGTTTTTTTCTCTTTTTCTGCTATAATAATGCAAATTTTAAGCTTCTGACCCTCATATGATTCACTGAAGCTACAGACGTATTTGTTGTGAATCAGATCAGAGGTCACTGTTAATTCACTCCTGTGTGATAACAGGAATCTGTGCTAGATACTCCAGAGGAAGACGTCAGATTTTTCAAATATGGCTTTGGCTCTGCATGGTTTATGTCATGAAACTTGAGTGCCAAAATATTTTATAAATATTTATCCTGGTTTTTGTCAATATGAGTGACATTATTCTTTTCAACAGTTATAAAGAGAGTGAACAAAAACTCTCTTTGGAAGGCCAGATTTTAACCTTCCTAGCATGGCTGTGATTTTGTGCCCGACTGATTTTTTTCTGCATTATGGTAGGGACACCAGTTCCCTTGACTTCAGCAGACATCCATATTCTGGTGTCATTTCAGCATGATGATCCATACTCTCATTGTCCCGCCTTTGTATTTCTATTACTTAACAGCCTAAGGACTCAAAGTTTAAGCTTTAGACTACTATTTCTCTTGCACTGTTCCTACTTTTACTTCTACAATGTGATAGGACTTGAACTGGATCATCCTTACTAAGGATGGGTACCCATGCAAAATGGTATTTCTGATAATTGCATAATTGTGTCAGTTACAAACCTGAGAACAGTGTTTTAAGGGCAACCTCTAGAATGACTGAAGCAAAAAAAGAAATGGGATATAGCAGTGAGTTGTCCATTTCATGGCTCTGTAACTCTTTCCTCTTTAGGGGTCTTTAAACTTTTGTATGGCAAATAAAAATTTCTGTATGTGTTATTTTACCTACAGGGTGTGCTTGTGGTGATATGTGCAATAATTTTACAAAACCTGTAGACTGTACATTTTCCAGCTATTATGTGCCAGATATGCCATTATCTCACAGTTATGCTTTTGTTATAGTCGTAGTAGTAGGGAACTTTCTTTGCCTTTCGAGAGGAAGTTGTTAAACATATGATCTAAGACTTTTAGATAAAAGTGCTAAAAGAACTGGCAGGACTTTAAAGATGGAAGTCATGAACAGTAGGATATTCACTTCTGACAGATGGATCCTGTCCCATACTGACATAGGAAGGACTCACCACTCACCAAGATTAAGTTCAGATTTTTAAATAAAGGAACAAATTTGATCAAATGCTCAGAAAGGACATTTACTTATCACTCTTTGAAATGCATCTGGATATTGGCTGACATTTTTAGTAATATGCAGAACAGCATATCACACTGCATGCTCTGATGCTGGAAAACCTTTTTAGTAATGTTTGGAAGAAGTTTTTGGAAGATCCAGTAAAGTTACATACTGGAATAATGAAAATAGAATTCTATGTTTTAAACAGATTTGAGAACATAGAACATAGAAAAGAGTTGGCAGATGTGCTCGCCAAGCCACTTTCCATTATTTATTCAAAATCCTGGCTAGCTAGAGAGGTCTCAATGGACTGGAAGGTGGCAAATGTAATGCCCATCTACAAGAAGGGCAGAAAGGAGGATCTGAGAAACTATAGACCTGTCAGTTTGACCTCATTATCAGGGAAGTTCATGGAACACATCATCTCAAGTGCCATCGCACTTCACATACAGGACAACCAGGAGATCAGGCTCAGTCAACATGGGTTTATTAAAGGCAATTCCTGCGTGATGAATCTGATCTCCTTCTGTGACAGGATGACTCAACTCTTGGACGAGGGAAAGGCTGTGGATATTGTTGACCTGGACTTTCAAAAAGCCTTTGACACAGCTCCCCAAAGAATTCTCCTTGATAAGCTGTCTGGTCATGGCTTGGATGAGCACACAATCTGCTGGATAAAACACTGGTTGAACAGCCAGGCCCAAAGAGTGGTGGTTAATGGAGTTAAATCCAGCTGGTGACCTATCACAAGTTGTGTGCCTCAGGGCTTGGTGTTGGGTCCATCTCTGTCTAATGTCTTTATTGATGATCTCGATAAGGGCACAGAGTGTATCATTAGTAAGTTTGCAGATGACATCAGGTTAGGTGGGAGTGTTCATCTGCAAGAGGGTAGAGAGGCTATTCAGAGAGACTTGGATAGATTGGAGCAATGGGCCAATGTTTTGGCAAAAAATATAACCCAGGAAAACAATTGAACCAAAAATGAAAGGAGGATTTCTTATACAGCCAGAATGTCTAAATCTGCTATTTCTTGTGTCAGTCCGTTGTTGTTATTAAACATAAAAAAGATTAAAATATACATAAAATCCTTGAGTATTTAAAAGCTACATTAGATTTTCATGGAGATAGGAAAACGAATGCAAAGAAAAAGCAGCCAACCCCTAAAATTACTTCTAATAATTAAAAGTACAGAAAGAAAGCCTTTTCATAGGAAACACTAGGACTAGTGTAGATCGTACTACACTGAAAGTGAAGAATAGAACCGTATACTGGAGACTAAACCTTAGCATAACTAGACACTGTACAAAATTGATAGTGCCTTACAAATAGAGTGGTTAAATTAATGAAAGACAGATTGCTAGTGTTTAGAATACAAGAAAGATGAAACTGAAAATAAATGCAATTTTGCCTCTGAGTCTATTGACAATAGAAATAAGACTACAAAAAGCCACTCACTTCTGGGAATCAGAAATAACATTTATTGTAGGAGTGGCAGGAGAACAGCTTAGGGCAGTCAGCTTGGGGTCCATTTCCTATTGTAATTTCTTGCAACATTCAGCTCCCCAGTCTCTGTATGTATAAAAGAGGAACACATTTTTACATATATTTTAACATTTAACATTTGTACATATGCTATTTTATATATGCTAAATGGACCTGGTCCTGTTTTTGACACTTAAAAGGCAAATGTACACCAAAAAATCTGATAGTGCCTCAAAACAATAGTTTTATAGATCAACTTTATGTAACTGTATTTTTTTGAGTTCTGAAGTGCAATAGTGTCACACCTCTTCAGGAAACATCACCTCCGTTTGCACCTCTGCATCACTTGGTGCAATTTGAGCCAGTATTAGAGCCTTAATCCGTCAGCAAAGTGTCACTTAGTAGTATCAGTTCTGGTAAGGAATTTGCTGCTGTGTCAAAGGCTGAAAGCTGGGACTCAACACTGCTGTTCATGTCTGTGTATTCAGAGTAATGCTATTTTTTCTGCCTAGGCAAGTTTGAACTTGCCAGGGATTTAGTCTGTTGACAGGTTGCTATCAAGAGCTGAAACTATTTAAGTCAACCAACTCTTTCCAAAACAAGATTCCGTGTGTTGGTTTCTGAAATTTGATAGGAGACAATAATTACCTTTTCCCTTAGACTGTCTATTTAAAATGGCATACTTTTTCTTTGCAAAGCTCTTTATTACTGGCATCACATTATGGGGTTGAACAGTTCTTTTATCCACAGGATTTTCTGAATATGTCTATCATTTTGAATCTGATCAAAAATGATCAAATCACTTTTTAAGTTCCAAATCTTGTCTCAAGGTATAAGGCTGAAACAGAAAAACCTGCAGAACCCTCTCTTTTGCTGCAAATTATTAAACTTTCCTCTTTCAACTAGCTCCAAATTATTAAGATTTGTGTGTGCAATGTGCTTACCATGTTTCTGATCAGCAGAAATTGTATTAGTTGCTATTGTTATTAGATAACTCTTATTCGTTTTAGCTAATTCAGTTATTTGTCATACTTGCACAACCCCCCCCCCATGTGCCCTCATATAACCTCAAGTCACACTCACTAACCTAAACACATTGCTGTACGTAAGAGTTGTAAAACTTTTGCAAAAAGACAAGATAAAGAATGAAGACTTGCTTTTTAATATATCTTTACTGCTCACTCCAAACATAGAGCCAGAAGTGTTCTCTGTGAAGTGTGTCAAATCAATTTGATGGCTATTCTACACAGCAATAGATGTCATTTCTTTAAGTGTTTAAAATGGAGATAGCTCCTGTACAAGGCTATGCTAGGTATAATCTGTGTCTCTTTTTTTGAATAAGATTAAGAATGAGGGAGACCATGCAAGGTTTAACTCTCACAATTGTTGGCTTCTCAAGATTTCTTAACAGAGTGCGGAAAAGATCATATTCTTGCTAATTTTACCGAAGGAGAGGTATGTTTAAATTAAAAAAAAAAACAAAACCCTACAAAGCTGCTTTCTAATGAATCTGAAAATCCTACCAATTTGAGCAAGCCTTACAGATAAAATTAATCCTAAGCAAATGACATGTCTAACTACAGAATGTTAATAACTAACCATACTGTGCACAAATTTTGATGCAGTCTGACAAGTCTGCCAACTGAGAGAGTTCAATGGGTCACATTGTCTTTTGTTCTCCTCATGTACTGCTGTAGTTACGTTTTGTGTCCTTCGAGTTCTGAAAGATCTCCCTATTCCACCCTCTGTCTAAAGCCATCTAAATTAGTGAGAGTGGCTTGAATTAGATCTTGAATTGGATCTTTAAATCAGCCTTTTGAGTATACTGATCCCATTGACATTCTGACAAATATCTGGAAAAATCTTTATGGAGCAGGCTTAGGCTGGAAATGCTGGACTTGGTATTTAAGATGATACAAAATATCAAAACCTATGATATATTTATTTCATCTGATTCTGGATTCAGTAAATGCAAGGAAGAGAAGTAAATTCGATCTAAGCATAACTTCCGCATAACTTCCTTTAACAGCAATGAAATAAAAGAGCTAGAATTAATGGCAGGAAAACACACCAGTGCAGCATATCACAGCAAGATCTGTAGCTAAAGCAGGCATCATCGTCACAGATAATCACCTCAGCGTGGGCTCTCAAGTGCTGTGCTGAAGCTGGAAAGACTAATACAATTTTTGGATGCATAAGTAGCGATGTCTAGAAATTAGGGAAATTATCTGCTCTCTACATACAGAGTTGGTGGGCATCTGAATCTGAATTCCTGGGGTCATGGGTTCAAGCCCCATGTAGGAGTACTGGACCTGGTACTAGTGTTTGAAAGTCTTGGAATAGTCAGACTGTTTTCAAAGAGAGTCTTTTTATTTTCTTTTTTTCAGAGGCTTATGGGTAGTTCAGCCAACTCAGCTACACAAAGGCTCAGATAAGTAAACACTTGATCTTTGGTACATAGGGTATTTAGATGTGACAGAATGATCTGAAAGCAAAGGATTATTGTGCAAATAAATTAATAAGAGGAACTCCATATCTGGAAGCTGAGCTTAGACATAATCACCCTCGTAGCCCCACAGTTCACATGGATGAGGGCAGCCACACAGACACCTGACAGAGAAAGCAGTGGTTGAGAAGTTTGTCTATTATTTGTGTCCCATAAGCTGCTTCTAACATAAATGTAGGATGTGAGTTTGTGTTCCTGACTGATTTAGGCTTTTATTCTGGTTTTCTCCCTCCTTATAGGCCAAGGTCTAGCCCCTAGATTAGTGAGTATCATGTGATCAATCTCTCTTCCTCCTTCAGCAGTGAACTGTAGGAGTCCAATTTATAAGGGCAACCAGAAATCACTCATAACACTGATCAGAAGGATTATCTTTATTTTGCCATACCAGAAATAAATCTTATATTTCCCTTCTAGCTAGTTTAGCCTTCTTCTGAGGATGCATTTTTAGAGTATTTAAATTCCACCAGTGTTTTTGGGATGGGTCCAATAGGTCTGAGGTCTACAATAATTAGTAGCTACAGTGAACTCTACAGCTGTGAAAACTGAGCCCATGTTTCCTGGTTACCATTCAAGCACATGGATGAAACTACTTACACAAAGATCAAGGAAGGAAAATTTTCCCTGTGTCCAAATCAGTACTTCATGGCAACAGTTCTATTTTACCTCTTAAATGTGCACAGCACCCAACACAGTAAGGGAATGATCTCACCTGGGAGGAATCCTGCTACCTTTATTTTACATATACTATCCTTATGCAGACAGGCAAATGCATTTTGAAAGTATTATTTCTTCAATGGAACATGAAAATGTGGGTACTTAAAGCTACATTTTCATATTTAGCACGCACATTGATTTTGGCAATTGTAATATATAGTAACACTGTTTCACTGTAGCTATGACTAAGTGACTTTCATTAGCTTTGTTAAATGGGGGACACGCACACCCTAACTTTGATTTGAATGTCAAACTACATGGATTTCCAGAATATGTTAGGTGTTGTCTTTGTAGTCACAAATGGCCATGAGAAGCTTACTGTTACAGTTCTTCACTTACAGGAAAGATTATTTTCATATATACATTAATCATATTAGGTATGTGATAATTCATCCTCCTGTTCTAGAATGAATTTACAGCAAAGTTGTGAGTAGACAATATGCCAAGCTCAACTTAAAAAAGGAGAAGAAAACAAAGAAAACCAGAAAAACCAGAAAAAGTCCACGCCTCACATCCTTGACAGAAAAACACCACAGTGAGATTTATCTCAATGTCTATTCAGACTTGCCCTGTTACTGACTACCAGCTGATCTAGCACCAATCCTGTTTTCTCTATAGGACACATTTGTGAGCGCTGTCGTGTCCTATGGCAAATTCTGCACTGTGTAATCTATAGGGGGGCAGGTGGCAAAGGTGTCTTCCCATAACTCTCTCACCTCCTCCTTCTGTATTGCAACTGAATGAGGAATGTTACTAAACACATAAGGGAGGAATTACATGATTGGTCAGAACTGCTGACCATTCCCTTCTGAAAATCACTGTCCAAAACAAGACCCAAGCTTACGTATACAATATACTCATCTAATTCTATGTTGTATTTTTATGAGACCTGCCATGCACCAGAGCCAGTTTGAAGTAGGAGGATATAATCTATAGCATGCAGAAATGGAAGGAACAAGCATATTACAGTAACTATTCTGAGTCCATACTAGTGACATCACAGCTCTCTGCATATATGCTGGCAGAAAATCAGTACACAAGCCAAAGATACAGAAACAGTGTTTGTTTACACATACACTTAAGCAAGATGAATTAATCAGACCAGAGAGTAATTCTGTTTCATTTCTTACATATTGTTCATCTTTCTCTCAGTTAAAGTATTGCCTTTCATGCTTTCATTTGGATATAGCTAAGCAGAGTTAAAAGGAAACCACAATAATGTATGCACATTATGTATCACTAATATCACTAAATAGTTCAACCACTGTTCTCACAAGAGGAAGATAAACTAGTTAATGATAAATCACTCTGAAAAAAATATGAAGATACCATTTTAATCCTCTAATTTCCTGCTAACACATTATGATCTATTATATCATCATTTTATTGCCAGTTTTAGGAAGTGTAAGGCAAAATACTTCTGCAAAGGTGTGTGATACATACTGTAGAGTGATTCAAATGACATATTGCTTAAAAGACACAGCTGAGTTCCAGTTGATCTAATGTTTTAGAGTCTAAAATAGACTTTTACTACTATTTCTTTTGTTCTAGCACAATGTAGTTTTTCTATTAATTTTCACTGATACACTTGGCATTAGCTTCTGAAGTTATGAGCAAATCACAGTAGCTACATTCATATAAAATCAAATAACTCTGTCTGGAAGATTTGATAGAAAAAGGAATGTTTGTCAACCATTCACTGATCTGAAAGGACAGAAACAGAATTAACAGTGAGATAAGGCAATAGAAGATTTCCTTCACTGAACCAATATAACGTGATCAAAGGTTATAAACGGAGCACAAAAATGCTTCTGAATATATTTGCAATATTGTTTTACTGGTACTTCTTCCAAGACCTTCCAATTAATCTCCTATATCTAGGCCTGTCTAGCACCTATTGGTAAGGCTTTATATATTAATTCCTTTCCCGTACAAGTGCTTAGTTAGTAATATAAAATAAAACCTAATCACCCCAGGTTTCAGCACTGTCAAAAAAGATGGTCATTTTCAGATCCTGATTCAGACTGTAAATGGGACCATTGCTCTCTGGGAGTAATTATTCCTCTCTATTGATTATGAGACTGTAAATTAAAATTAAGCAATATGATTCCAGTCCTGAGCTGTGTAAGGCACAGCTCTTCAGCTTCCTCCGTGTCATTGCAGTAGTAGTAAATGAAAATTCTGGTCCAGGAAAAGCCCTCTAGGTAAAACCATTTTACCACTAATATATGATATTGAAAAGTAATAATAACTGATGCTACTGAATAATGCGATAAGTGTGAGGAATTAGAAAAAGAGTGAGACAAGGAGCAAGATAATAATGAAACACTGCGAGTACCATTTTCCAGCAACTAAATAATAATAATATATAGTGGCCCTGGCATATTTTTGTTTTAAAGAAGTTCGAAGTTCTTTATAGATGTCAGTTAATTTTTTGAGTCATCCCTATAAACTAAGCAGATTTTACCATTAAAATATATGTTGAATCTAAGCAGGGAATTTGCATCTTTTTTCCCTTTTCCATCAAGTCCACAGTGCTATTTAAGAGCACATGTGAGTTTCTTTTTTCTTACTGATCCATTAAGTCCTCTAGGACAGAGTGGGCAATGGTTGCTGGAGTTACTACACCATCTACATTGGCATAAGATGGGGCAATATGACTTGGGAAGGTGAGTTCCTACTTACCTGAACTGCCACATTGCACAATCCACTAAGAAAAGCTGTCAAACTTCATTTTAAGAGCCATTTCTGAATGCTATGTTTTAAAAGGTCTTTAGGGAAGACTGTATTATAATTAAATATAATGATGGAAAGAATAGAAGCCAAAATATATCATTCAGTAAATATATTCAGCAAAAACATATAATTCCCTTTCAGTCAGGGAATAATTTTCATCATTTGTGCCGTTATGAAAGTATTGAGTAGTTTTGTTGTCTTGCCTCATACCTTATAGACCTATCTTAAAGTACTGAATCAACAACCTAAAATATTGGGGAAATAACCTTAAAAAAAATAAATAAATCGGAATTAAAGGGCAAGTTGGAAGACAGAAATATATTTGGTTTATAGCACATTCTCCACCCTTGATTTCATCATCAGAGCTGCAGGCCAGATTTATTCTCTACTTGCCTACTCAGCAAATATACCAAGAGCTATGATCCTGGGGCGGATAAGAAGTTAGTTAGTTAGCAGATCCAGAGGGGTTCTTCTCCCCCTCTACTCTGCCCTGGTGAGACCACATCTGGAGTATTGTGTCCAGTTCTGGGCTCCTCAGTTCAAGAGGGATGCGGAGCTGCTGGAGAGGGTCCAGTGAAGGGCAATGAAGATGGGCTGAGGGAGCTGGGTCTCTTTAGCTTGGAGAAGACTGAGGAGTGATCTCATTAATGTGTCATGTACTGATAGGAGCGGCAATGGTTGTAAGATGGAACATAGAAGGTTCCACATCAACCTGAGAAGGAACTTCTTCCCAGTGAGGGTGACGGAGCACTGGAACAGGCTGCCCAGGGTGGTTGTGGAGCCTCCTTTACTGGAGATGTTCAAGACCTGCCTGGATGTGTTCCTGTGTGACTTGGTCTAGGTGATCCTGTTGTGTCAGGGGATTGGACTAGATGGTCCCTTCCAGTCTGTAACGATTCTATGATTCTATGATTCTATGATTCTCTCCAAAGCACAGAACTCCTCTTGCAAGCCACAATAAGGAGGTAAATTTATTTAGCTGTTGACCTCCAGCCTGATGGGTATAATAGGTCTTACATTCCATACGCAACAGTAAAGTAAGCACTGAAGCTTCAAGACTGTATTAGATAAATTTTAGGCAGCTGTCTGGTAGGATCAATTTTCCAGCTTAGGAACCTGTGCCACTGCACAGCCTTTAGCAGAGGGTTAGATATTTCAAAGTGTAGCCCATCAAAACCCACAACTTTCTTGTGGATATGAATCTCCAAGTACATCTGTCTGTCTGATAGCACAATGGGCTCACAGTACATCCAAACTCTTGTTTTCTTTACAACATTGTTTGCTTTATTCTAGCTCAGCTGTGTGCATACCAATACTTCAAAGAAATCCCTGTTCCATTCCATATTATCTCCCAGTGCCACATAACAGATGTGCTCATTTCATCCTGGGCTGAATCTCCTGGTGGACACCCAGCTAGCAAGCAATGATCTTGATAAACTCAAACCCTTCTTTCTCCCTAAGCAAACAAACTGTTATGGCATTTGTAACTGTTCAAGTTGTGTACAAATTGTTTTAAAGAGCTAAATAACAATACAACCTGAGATGCTGAATAGCTGTTAGCACATTTAACTTGTGGTTGTTTCTAGCCACACCAGCAAGCCGGGAGGTATTTTTACTGTACACTGGCAAGGTAGAAATGAGTCAGGGACTGCCCTCTTTTAGCAAGCAGACCACAAAGGTGCCACAATATGTGAACTAAAACAATTCTATCACTTGTGGAGATCAAGGACTCCACTTACATGGACTCAACGTGCCTAACTGAACCAAGCTCTCTCATGTCCTGTGTTCTTTGTGTGGAGGAAACAGGCAGTTAACTGAAAGTCAGCACTCTCATATAACTGTCTTAGTAAAAGAAGAAGATAAAATCACAATCAAGCTGCTAGTTATTTAAGATAGGAAACTATGAGGACTATTGTAGGCCATGTTTGGGTCATCAGAGGAAGTATTCAAGGAGCACATTCAGTACCTGAAAGACAAAATATTAACCCTGTGCTCTACTGGCTCAAGGCACAGACAAGAAGCCTCTTTCTCTTTTTATTTTTGCTTACGATTTCTGCTGCCTTTTTTGACATAAGGTGCTCTTCATCCTGAAAGACAGTCTGATGCTGTACTTCATCACTTTGCTGGGAGTACAGTTGAGTGCTTAAACAGCAGCATTACAACGTTTTCTTCACTATGTCCATTGTAATGTAAAGCAACACTATTAATAGAGATAGGTAATCAGGGTTCTACTAATTAATTTATAGTGTAAGAGAGTATACAGATTTAGCCAATGCTTTAAAATAGAAAACCAAAAAGTTTATGCTAACTTGGAGTGGTTATCTACCTTATCGGCACGGGAAGAAAGCATTTGGGTGTGCCAAGGGAGTTTTCTGAACAGAAGACAGACTCTGGGGTCTGTGCTGGTGAGCTCTTCTGTGATGGCAGAAGAATGAACCGTGCATGTATGGCTTCCCTGTGTGTCTACTGCTTCCTCTGACTACTAGGGTGGTACGTAGGAAAGAAATCTTAAATTATCACCACAAAGTCCATCTGTATGTCTAAGGCTAGAACATACTTCCTCTGTAAATAATCTCTCAGGAAAAAAAAAAAAAAAGAATGACTGTGACTGCATTATCACTATATGTGATTAATCAGCATGAATTATATCAAGTCATTCTGGATCATGCCATCTTTCCCACAGGAAAGGGGAAGACCTGCCCAACACAGCTGAATAACAGCACATAGAGGAGGATGGAAGTCTATTCAGTTCCTGCATGGCAACAGGAAAGTAGAAAGGGCAGCTGCAGAACAACAGGCAAAAAAAAAAGCTGAGTTAGCTTTATTTTGATGTCTGCACCAGTCATAATGTAGTACAGGGCTGATAACAGCCCCAGGTGGTAAAACACAAACTCGGTGCCTAGAGCAGCAGTAAAAATATACCAGTGTGGGAAGAAGTGTCTCAACTGAATCCTCTCTCCAGGCTGCTTCTGTGGGTTTGAGTTTTATCGTATGCGCTGGAGTGAGGAGTTCCAGGAAGTTGTTACAGACAATGTAACTCAAGTTATAAACTGTTCCCCAAGAAAACCAAACTTCCAACTTTTTTGTTATCAAGTATGCAGCATACTTTAGAATAATTGCAGAAAAACCAAACCATAAATCGTATCACAGAGTCTGTCTCAGTCTCCCTCTCCAAAACAACTATATTGTGCTAAACAATGACATTGTGCTAAATTTTCATGTAGATTTTGAATTTTCAGCCACTTCTTCTCTGGGAAATGTTTTTACCATAAGAGCAATCAAATGCAGGAACAGGTTACTTGGAGAGGTTTTGGATTCTTCATCTAAAGTGATATAACAAACTTGACTGGAAGTGACGCTTGGTAATTCTTTAACCTAACTCCAAATGCGATCATGTTTTAAGCAGTATGCTAGATCAGATGACCTCCAGAGGTCTCTTTTAGCCTGAATTGTTCTATGAGACTGTGTGACTGTGATTGGTTATGTGAGCTGGGCACCAAAATAGTAGCCTTTCCTGAGTCTGTCAACACTGTGTTTATAAACCGAACTTCACGGGGAAAAACTCACCTGGAGGAATATTTTCTGCAGCAAACACAACTGCATATTATTTCAGAAAATCCAGAAGTGGACTCCATATTTGCCACTTAATTTTGAAATTTCCTGGGATTTTGACATCTAATAGTAAACAAATGAGAAAATCCAAAGGATATTTTTTGCTGAAAGTGAGAAAGCAGTATGAGCATGTACCATACATTACACCTAAATGTTATGAGTCATAAATAGCTTTCTCTCACTTTTTCCTCTAAGCAATACAAGAATGTCCTTAGGAAGTTGTGAAATAAGAATATTGCTCATGGTTTCAAAATAATAATGGCTTAATTAGTACTAAAATATGTCCCTACTTCCAATTAACATGGTTCTAAAGCCCATCCATGCTAGAAAGAGTACAAAAAGCATACAGCAGATTTACCTCAGTGGAATTACATCAGACATAATAAGTTTACCTAGATTGCCTAGATGACTGATCAATGTCAGGATGATGTATAGCATTACTGATGTGATAAAGAAGGACCACCATAAATACAATATTTTGCAAAAGCCTATATTGGATATTTATGCTTGGGATTATCAAAGGAAGGAACTTTTTTCTGAATAAAAAACAAACTAAAATATTTCTTTATAACTTTTATATTCCCTGTGAATCCAATTGTAGTTATTTAGAAAGCGTATTTTTAAAGAGATTCTTTTTAGGTTTCAATCGTGATGATTCACATTTGATAGTTCTAATTAAATTACCATACTCAGCGTAACTGCCAGCTCAGTAAATGCTGGTCTGAAGGGGAAAGTTAGAACATTATGCAAAGTTTCTAAGCCATCAATGATCTCAGAGGAAGGGCGTTTCTTCCAGTTGTTAACTTACACAAACACAACGAAGACTATACACTGGTCCTTTAGGAGGACAAAACAGACTTTAGGAGGACAAAACAGACTGAGTTTCACAAAGTGCACTTTAAATATGTTAGCTTACAATGTCTTCTTCGTGCACCAGCTAACCCCATTTTCACTGGTGGTCCTCTGTGGAAATGTCAGCTTGCCTCAGTAACCAAATATCTGAATTTACAGTAAATCTGGGAATTCACTGAATGTAAAGCTGATTCAGCCATGTTTCTTCTGAACTGCCTGTCTGTCTCTCTACACTTACAATTGAACCCTCTACCTTGACCTCAGAAAATAAAGGAAAAGCAATGTTTGAGTTAAAAACCAGAAGGCACAAGTTCAAATTTTGTTTTGCCAAAGGCTTCCTATATGATTACAAACTAGTCAGTCTTACAGGGCTTCAGTAAGGATAAATACCACTTCTTTGCAACCATTAATACATTAAATGGAACAAAATCTCCTTATATGATCAGGTGACCTGCCTAGTGGATGAGGGAAAAGCAGTGGATGTTGTCTACCTGGACTTCAGTAAGACATTTGACACCGTTTCCCACAGCATTCTGCTGGAGAAGCTGGCAGCTTGTGGCATAGACAGGAGGACTCTTTGCTGGGTCAGAAACTGGCTAGATGGCCGAGCCCAGAGGGTGGTGGTGAACGGTGTGAAATCCAGTTGGTGGCCAGTCACAAATGGTGTCCCTCGGGGCTCAGTTTTGGGACCC